>JAODAL010027764.1:0-54405 GCA_025379985.1 Phyllomedusa bahiana
ATTATCTTGGGCCCTTATCTCTCACCTTCCTCATGATCAAGGATCCCCCAACGAGGTGGATTTTGCATGGTGCCCTAAAATCGATGTCGATTAAACATGAATTTTGGGTATTTTTTTACTTTTTCTTGGGAAAGGGGAAAAGATCTCTGCTTAAGGAGATCTCCGAACGAACGGCTTGTTAGAGTTTGTTTTTGCCTTTTTTACACTCTACTTAGCATTTGCATTATAAACAAGGCATTATGGGAAAGGGGCTGAGACGCCCACAGCGTCCTCTGTTGGATGTAACAAATCCTCAATTTGCTTTGACCCACCGAGTCTTTGAGAAAGCAAAACAAAAATTTTTGCTGCATTTGCAAAATGAGAGATACTGGCTTGGCTAAAATCCTGTTTTGCTTTCTCAAGACTCGGTGGGTCAAAAGCAAATTGAGGGATTTTGTTACATCCAACAGAGGGCGCTGTGGGCGTCTCAGCCCCTTTCCCATAATGCCTTGTGATTTACATTTTCTTACTATTGCACCAGCAGTTGTCTCCTTCTTACCCTGCGTCTTACTTATGGTTTTGTAGCCTATTCCAGCTTTGTCCCATGGGCAAGACCAGAGAGCTTTCTAAGGATGTCAAGGACAAGATCATACAGTTTAGAAAACAATATTTGGTCCACACATCCCAAAAACTTTTTTGAAAAATTTTGCATAGGTGATAGATGATTGATAGATAGATAATAGGTGATAGACAGATAGATAGATACTAGGTGATAGAGATAGATAGACAGATAAATAGATAATAGGTTATAGACAGATAGATAATAAGTGATAAAGACAGATAGAAGGATAGATAATCGGTGATAGGTAGATAAATAGATTCATAGATAATTGAAGGTAGATAGATTAATTGATAATAGATGATAGATAAATAGTTAATACAGTTAATATAGATAGATAATAGGTTTTAAATATATGTATATATATACATATATATATATATATATATGTATATAGATAAATGATAGGTTAAAAATAGATTCATTAATAATAGATGATAGATAATAGGTGATAGAGATTCAGTAGATAGATAGATTTTTTTTCAGCTGATGCAGAGCCATGATTAGGATTTTTAGGCCCCTTTATGGAATAATATTTTCATGCCCCCTTTAGAAAAGACACTGTCTTAAAGATTTAGGCGAATTCACAATTTGTAATGTGGCGCATCAAGTAAGCACTTGAGAAACACATTTTAATTCTTAATATAATTTTTCTTTTTTCTCCATGTTTTTTTTCTCCATTTAATTGAAGAAAAAAGCGCTTGGAACTCATTTTTTATGATATATGTAACATGTAGCATACACTATAGTACAATACAAGATATCAACTAGGTCTTAAGTGCGTTATACCATCATTTCATATTGCAGTGCCTGAGTTATATCACCATATGCTTCCCATATGTAAATGCTATGCATTACCCAAATGATACACCATACTGTGTCCAAATAATAAAACATGCATCCCCAACATAATATGGCATGCGGTGCCTAAATAATATTTAATACTGCACTCAATATACCATACTGTTCCAAATAATAAATCTTACAATGACCTAATAATTCAACATACTGCTCTCAAATACTATGCCTTGCTGTTCTCTACAATGTATACATAGTCCCATATACCATAAATGATATGTATCTTGTATTTGAATATACCATACACAGCTCAATAATTTTTTATACTGTCCCTAAATAGTATGTCATATATTGACAAAATAGCCACTAAAATAATGTGCCATGCAGTGCCAAATGTCAGCACCATGCTATGCTTAAATAATACCACCTTCTAAAATACATAAACAAGTTACAGTAATATACATAAGATGGATTTCTAGACTCTCCAATCATTCCAGACTGAAGCAGTTAAAAAGAATGTCTCTGCCCCTTTGGTGGACAGTGGATATTTGTCATACTCAGCAGAGTCCCATGGTCGAGTGATTTAAGATTTCAGACATATAATCAGCCAGGAAAGCATTGCTTTCAGGGAGGTGACAATTCTCTGTGAATTTTGAGAGCTTCTAGTAAGGGATGGCAGGTCTAGTCATTTTAATTTATGAGTAACATAAAGAAAAAAACACATAAAACTTAGAGTTTAAAAATCTACACAAGATACATACAATATATATAAAGAGAATGCATAAAAAGCTCCCATCACATCAATATATTTTCATATAAGGTCAATATGTGTATTCCAAAAAGGGTCACCAATAAATAAAGTATAGAACACATTTAGAAGTCTCATGATAGAGGTTTGGTTTGTCTTTAGTGTGGTTCCAGGAGTTTATAGCACAGGGTATCCACTAACTCCAATACAATTCTGAAGTGGAGAAGATATTCTAGGCCTGCAGTACCCTCAAAAAAGTTCTGACCCTTTCCAGAGCAAGCGCCCCAAAAAGTGTGACTCAGATCCTTGCTGTTAGTGGCAAGTGTCAGCCAGTATCTAACAACAAGCTCCGTGGCGGGTGTCAGCCAGTATCTAACAGCCGACTCCAATCTCTGCTGTTAGTGGTGAGGGTCAGCCAGTATCTAACAGCCGACTCCGTGGTGGGTCTCAGCCAGTATCTAACAGCCAACTCCAATCTCTGCTGTTTTGGCGGGTTGTAGCCAGTATCAACAGCCGGCCCCGATCCCTGATGTTACGGGGGTGTCCACCAGTATCTAACGCCACCTCCAATCCCTGAGTTAGTGGCAGGTGTCCAGCCCGTTATCTAACAGCCGGCCCCTTGATCCCTGATGTTAGTGGTGGGTGGCAGCCAGTATCTAACAGCCGGCTCCAATCCCCACTGTTAGTGGCGGGTGTCAGCCAGTATCTAACAGCCGGCTCTGATCCCTGATGTTAGAGGCGGTCTCAGCCAGTATCTAACAGCCGGCTCTGATCCCTGATGTTAGAGGCGGGTGTAACCAGTATCTAACAGGGCCACCTCCAATCCTAATGTAAGTGGCGGGTTGTCAGCCAGTATCTAACAGCCGGCTCTGATCCCTGATGTTAGTGGGGGGTGTCAGCCAGTATCTTACAACCGGGTCTGTCCCTGTTTAGTGGTGGGTGGGCAGCCAGTAACTAACAGCCGACTCCAATCCCCACCATTTTGTGGCGGGGTGTCCCGCCAGTATCTAACAGTCGGCTCTGATCCCTGACGTTTGTGGCGGTCTCAGCCAGTATCTAACAGCCGTCTCCAATCCCTGATGTTAGTGGCGGTCTCAGCCAGTATCTAACTGCCACCTCCAATCCCTGATTTTTAGTGGCGGGTGTCAGCCGTAAACTAACAGCCCGGGTCTGATCCCTGATGTTAGTGGCGGTCTCAGCCAGTATCTAACTGCCACATCCAATCCCTGATGTTAGTGGCAGGTGTCAGCCAGTATCTAACAGCCGTCTCCAATCCCTGATGTTAGTGGCGGGTGTCAGCCAGTATCTAACAGCCACCTCCAATCCCTGATGTTAGTGGCGGGTGTCAGCCAGTATCTAACAGCCGGCTCTGATCCCTGATGTTAGTGGCGGGTGTCAGCCAGTATCTAACAGCCACCTCCAATCCCTGATGTTAGTGGCGGGTGTCAGCCAGTATCTAACAGCCGGCTCTGATCCCTGATGTTAGTGGTGGGTGGCAGCCAGTATCTAACAGCCAACTCCAATCCCCACTGTTAGTGGCAGGTGTCAGTCAGTATCTAACAGGCGACTCCAATCCCCACTGTTAGGCTATGTTCACACGGCTTAATTGCGGGAAGTATTTCGCCCCGCACTTACGCCTTGTGTACGGGGTGGGATGGGGGCAGGGACATGTCACTTCTCTCCCAGCTCAGCGTATTGTCCAAGCAGGGAGAGGAAACGTAATCCATAGTTCTCTATGAGAACTGTGGATTACCATAATGACTGGGGCGTATTTCAGCCTTTAATTCGCGCAGTACGGCATGAATTACGGGCTGAAATACGTCCCAATAATTGCCATGTGAGCATAGCCTTAGTGGCAGGTGTCAGCCAGTATCTAACAGCCGGCTCCAATCCCTGCTGTTAGTGGTGAGTGTTAGCCAGTATCTAACACCCGGCACCCCCCACCTCCCACGTATTGAGTGGGCTTAGCAAGTGAGCCTCCCTTCCTGAAACCATGTCAATTGTATACATTTTTGAGACACCCTGTATATATTGTAAACTCTCTTCAGTATAGTACAGTATAGTACAGATGACATTTCATGTGAGTAAGGTTAGAGGGGTGCAGGTGATGTGTTGCAGTCAGAATACTGCTGGCGGTGATGGGATGAGGGTTCCACTGTGTTCTGTGCAGGAAGAAATTAGGCTATGTCTACCCAGCATAAGTTAAAATACTGTCAGAAATTTGACGGTATTTTAACTTCGCTGTGCTGCGGTATTTGGCAAAAACCGCGGTCAGATTTTGGATTTCCACCGGCACTGCACATTGAGACTGCGAGAATTTGACTGGAATCCGGCGGAAGATAGATCATATTCTGGACGGACGACGGCTCAGTAGAAAATCCGTGCTGGCATATCTGTGCTATCTATCTATCTATCTATCTATCTATCTATCTATCTATCTATCTATCTATCTGTCTGTCTGTCTGTCTGTCTGTCTGTCTGTCTGTCTATCTATCTCTCTCTCTATCTGTCTATTTATCTATCTATGTATCTGGAGCATGTGCCCCCTTGTTTGTATTCCTGTGCACGCTGTATAATGCAGTATATTATGTTTTCTTGGTTTTATCCTTTTTACATCACCCTGTGATTCAGTCCTTTGTGCTGTAATTTACATCAGACATTTTGCGAGCTCTCACCCTCTGTCAGACAACCAATCACACTCCTCTGACAGTCTCACTATGTTATAATTGCTTTGTAACTGCACTTTTTTGAACCATATATCATGAGCGATTAATAGCGTCCTGTGCGGCGGTAGAGAACAAAACAGGAGACTTGGCAGAAATCTGGCACCTTCTGGGGAGAGGGCAGATGAGAAGGGGGCGGTTGCCAGCTTGGTACTTTTATTATCAGCCTGACAAAAACTGTACACTTAACTCTTTAGGCACCAGGTTATGCAATATGCCCGTCACATACAAGGCCAAAAGGATAATTTACAGCATCACGTACGGTTGTGTACAAAATGAAAATGTATGCTGTTCAGAGAAATTTCTAGAAATATTACCACCAAGGCTTTGAAATCATCCAACCAATTGCAAAGCAAACAAAGCAAACTCTAAGAACGTGTTCTCACGGTGGGCCAACACATACGAGTGAAACCATGCCCAATGGCTCCACGCTTTTGTAGATAATACTGTTAATGTCGCAGGCCCCCATTTTATTCTTCTGTGGTGACCATTGCATGTGAATACATCTCTGCAGATACAGCAGAGTTAACTTATCATTAGACTGTTTCAATTGTTTGTCTTAAAAGGTGTTTTTTTTTATTAAAGTTGCTGCTAGTTGGTGAGAGTTTAATGGGGTGTTCCCACAAAGATACGTTTGGTAACAGGTTGGCTCATAGTGAGCTCATGTTACACAATGAGGAGGACGGCACTTGCAGCTTTAATTCCCAGTCACTTCTATGGGAGTTCTGAATTTAGCGAGTGAGTGAATGTGCTCAGCTTTTTTCAGAACTCCCATAAAAGGGAATAAGGATGGGACGACTGCAAATGCCGCCATCCTCACTGTGTAACATGGTCATCTCTTAGCTCGCTATGACCCAACCTGCTACCGAATGTTCCTTTGTGAGAACACTCCTTCAAAGTAGAAAAAGATGCTTTACTACTACTGCACGTGGTGCCCCCTACCAATCACGTGACACTGCAACCAATCACTGGTCTCAGCAGTCATATGCCATTTGTACAGGAAAAAATAGCTAAGACAAGTGAATGGTTTCAGCGCTAGGTGATGTCTGCGCTGGAGGCAGTGGCAACAGGTCTCAAAGGTGTGCAAAAGTTTTTTAAAGCTATTTAAAACCTTCCTCATCCAGCAACAACTTTATATATAGAAATGGACAACCCCTTTAATTGCAATATGTTTACCTGCAGTCCTGTGTAAAATCACAGGGTAAACACACAGGACAACATGTATGAACGGGGCTGCACCAGATATCTGGCGTCTTTTCAGCCCGATATCAGGCGCAGTCCCGTTCATACATTTTTAAATCTCCTCCATGCCACTCCTGGGCGCATTACATAGCAGGAGGAGGGGTGCACTAGAACCGTAGCGGAGCTACATATTTGTAGCTTTGTTACGGCATTCCTAGGTGCATTACAGCTGGAACAAGTAGACTTTCAATGTGGTATACCTGAGCCAGAAATGTCGCCCGAGTGCTAGAATGCGCCTGATTTATGACCTGCTGTAGAGCGACAGGTATAAACGGGACTGCGCCAGTTTTCTGGTGTACCTGGAGTCAACAAGTGTGTATGAACAGGTGAACTCCAAACTTTGTCCAAAGACACTTTTTAATGCTCCAAAAATTTGCGTTCTGGGGGCGTCACATCACATTCGTAGGATTAGACACATTTATGATTCTTTGATGCCAAATCTAGGCGCAGAACAGTTAGAACAGACAGACCAGATTAAAAGTGGTCTGCCGGAGCCAGACTTGTTGTATTGGCTCTACACTGCGCCTGTATGTATGACCTGCAGCAGAAGAGGTTCACACATTCTGGCACTTTTTACACTGCCTTAAACTGATTTAGAACTGGCCTGTCAGCAGAAGGATTTATACATGTCAACCTTAATATTTTATTGTCACATGAGAAAAGACATTGATAGCTAAATCATTGCATAGTGAAAAGTTTAGCAGTTTTCTAATTTCTGGTTTCACTTCTTTAGCATTTATGGTTAAACAATATAAAAACAAAGAAGGAAAACTGTAAAAACTAAAAAAGAATGGATGTAACCACCTTTGGACCTTTTCAGTTGTATCTGTGGCTTCTGACAGGCTTCAGTGCTCTAAAAGGGTTTATATACAAATTACCAATTGCTAAAAGTTCAGTGACTGAGACCCATTTATCCCAAATCCTGAACGTAAAAGGGACCCTACCCTTATTCTAGGTTGATAGGCGACCACATTGCAAATAGACGACCACATAGGCTAATTGATCCTTCTATTGTAAACCTGGGACAAGGATCCACCGCTTCATTCTCAGGATTGGTGATGGGCCCATACCCACTCCCACATATCCAAATATAAACCAGCTGACCTGGCTACGACTTATGCAGAGTATGGGTATAGTAAGAGGCTCTATTTACTGGTTAATGAAAACTGTTCATATATAAACCACAAGAGGGAGACAGGATGGACCAAGTAACATAGGCATACGGAGGAAGGATCATGGTTGTTGAGCAAACTTAGAAAAGTGAGTATGGAAAAATTACTGCAAGGTGGACTGAGGAGTTCAGGTAGTTAAAGGACCATTCCACTTTTTTTTCTTTTCCTTAGTTCATTATAAATTTCTTTTAGGTACACTGTAGTGTCAGTAACTAACTTTGTTTGCCTGCAGCTGCATACAGGATTTCTGGTTGATGCAATAGTCTCTGTTAGGTCATATGACCTGCATTCTGATTAGCTGAAAAACATGGTGCTTTTGATGCTGACAAGAAGTCTGTCATAACTTTGACTCTCCCATAGGAATGCTTAGAGATTCATTTCTGAGTCACACAACCGTGCTATTTGTTTCAGAAACTCAGAGTACGGGTCACATGAATCCGTGGCAGCTGGGGGAAATCCTGTATTCATTTTCAGGCGAGAAAAACTACTGTGTACCTAGAAGCAAGGGGAAAAAGTGGCCCTTTAAGGAAAGTGAGAGTCATGTTGTATGTCTATGGTGGTCCATTTATTTATTAAGGTGTGTTGGGTTGATCATTCAAAGATTGTTCATTTTATACATGCATGTGATATACAAATGTGATTAGAAAGTATAGAAGGTGATTAAAAAAGAGACCTAGAAATGTGCGGGATATCAGGTTCATTGTGTATCTTGGGTGTATCCACCAATGACAACTTTTACAGTCCCATGTGCATGTATTACAGCTAATCATTGAAAAATGTTGTCATGAACTTCCTGCAGCACAGGCAGTGGAAAAAATCCCAATGCTGTGTCCAGAGAGGGGCAAAATTGATTCAAAACGAAGTGGAATTCATTTAGAATTTCAGAAAACTTCGGTTCTGAACAAAGTCGAAGTTTGGGGTACTTCGGGGTGGAACGAAGTGTGCTTTTCATGAATAAAATGGTTTGCGAGCACATGGCGTTACATGGGCAAAGCATTTCTGGGAGGAAAAAGGGGGCATAGCCGGGCATGTTTATGTGCAGAGATGAAGCCAATCAGAGACCGGGAGGGATTCTTGACGTCACCGCACTATATAGTTCCGGGGCGCGACGCCGGAGCTCACACTCCTCTCACCGTACTGATCAGGGAAGGTGCTTGCCGCGGTGATTGTTACTGAAAAAATGATTTTATATAGCGATTTTTGTGGGGGGGTCTCAGCTTGACTCAGAGACTGTTCTCTTAATGTTCTATTTCTTGTTTTTTTGGGGTATTGGATCTGAAGTCCAGTGTGTGTCCACTGCATTTTGCATATACTTTTAAAATGCATTCTGCTCACAGCACATTAAATATCCAAGGGGGATCTAAGCCAGTTTCTGTTGTATTCATTTAAAGAAACAGCGTTTTTACAATACAAATACCACTTCATTTTTGGCTGCTCAATTCTTTGCGCAATTTACATCCAGGGGTTAATTAGCGTTGTTTTTTCTGCTGTGGTGACTGCAAGAAACCGTCTTTTTCACCGCCAAAAAATACAATTTTCCTGTAGCATAATTCACAAGCGAAGGTTAATTAAAATTTTTTCTCTTGTTGTGTAGCGTAAAAAATACGCCATTGTAACAAGCTACAAAGATAGTAGTTAGTGGTTTGCTCAATTCTTTTGCGCAATTTACATCCAGGGGTTAATTAAGCGTTGTTTTTCTGCTGGGTGACTCCAAAAAACCACTTTTTCATCGCCAAAAAATCAAATTTTCCTGTAACATAATTCACAAGCGAAGGTTAATTAAAATTTTTTCTCTTGTTGTGTAGCGTAAAAAATACGCCATTGTAACACGCTACAAAGCTAGTAGTTTGTGGCTGCTCAATTATTTTGCACAATTTACATCCAGGGGTTAATTAAGCGTTGTTGTTCTGCTGTGGTGACTCCAAAAAAACCCGTCTTTTTCCCCGCCAAAAAATACAATTTTCTGTAGCAAAATTTCCCCAAAAGGGGGAGAATTTAAACAATTTTTTCTCTTGTTGTGTAGCGTAAAAAATACGCCTTTGTAACACGATACAATGCTAGTAGTTTGTGTCTGCTCAATTCTTTTGCGCAATTTACATGCAGGTGTTAATTAAGCGTTGTTTTTGTGCTGTGTGACCCAAGAAACCGTCTTTATTCACCGCCCAAAAATACAATTTTCCTGTACATAAATTCACCAAGCAAAGGTTAATTACAATTTTTTCTCTTGTTGTGTAGGGGTAAAAAAAAAAAGCCATTGTAACACGCTACAAAGCTAGTATTTGTGGCTGCTCAATTCTTTTGCGAAATTTTTACATCCGGGGGGTTTTAATTAAGCGTTGTTTTTCTGCTGTGGTGACTCCAAGAAACCGTCTTTTTTCACCGCCAAAAATACAATTTTCCTGTAGCATAACTCACAAGCGAAGGTTAATTACAATTTTTTCTCTTGTTGTGTAGCTTTAAAAAATACGCCATTGTAACCGCTACAAAGCTAATAGTTTGTGGCTGCTCAATTCTTTTGCGCAATTTACATCAGGGGTTAATTAAGCGTGTTTTTCTGCTGTGGGACTCAAGAAACCTTTCTTTTTTTCACCCCCAAAAAAATTTAACTTTTTTTTCCTGTAGCATAATTCACAAGCAAAGGTTAATTACAATTTTTTCTCTTGTTGTAGTAGCTTTAAAAATACGCCATTGTAAACACGCTACAAAGCTAGAGTTTGTGGCTGCTCAATTCTTTTGCGCAATTTACATCCAGGGGTTAATTAAGCGTTGTTTTTCTGCTGTGGTGACTCCAAAAAACCATCTTTTTCATCGCCAAAAAATAAAATTTTCCTGTAGCATAATTCACAAGCGAAGGTTAATTAAAATTTATTTTCTTGTTGTGTAGCGTAAAAAATACGCCATTGTAACACGCTACAAAGCTAGTATTTGTGGTGCTCAATTATTTTGCACAATTTAAAATCCGGGGTTAATTAAGCGTTGTTTTTCTGCTGTGGTGACTCCAAAAACCGTATTTTTCAACGCCAAAAAATACAATTTTCCTGTAGCATAATTCACAAGCGAAGGTTAATTAAAATTTTTAGATTGTTGTTTGTCGTTAAAAATAAGCCATTGTAACACGCTACAAAGCTAGTTGTTTTGTGGCTGCTCGATTCTTTTGCGCAATTTCATCCAGGGGTTAAATTTAAGCGTTTTTTTTGCTGTGGTGACCCCAAAGAAACCGTCTTTTTCAACACCCCCAAAAATACAATTTTCCTGTAGCATAATTCGCAAGCAAAGGTTAATTACAATTTTTTCTCTTGTTGTGTAGCGTAAAAAATACACCATTGTAACACGCTACAAAGCTAGTAGTTTGTGGCTGCTCAATTCTTTTGCGCAATTTACATCCAGGGGTTAATTAAGCGGTGTTTTTCTGCTGTGGTGACTCCAAGAAACCGTCTTTTTCAACGCCAAAAAATACAATTTTCCAGTAGCAAAATCACAAGCGAAGGTTAATAACAATTATTTTCTCTTGTTTTGTAGTATAAAAAATATGCCATTGTAACACGCTACAAAGCTAATAGTTTGTGGCTGCTCAATTCTTTTGCGCAATTTACATCAGGGGTTAATTAAGCGTTGTTTTTCTGCTGTGGTGACTCCAGAAACCGTCTTTTTCAACCGCCAAAAAATACAATTTTCCTGTATCATAATTAACAAGCTTTGGTTTATTTCAATTTTATCTCTTGTTGTTTTGCGTAAAAAATACGCCTTTGTAAAACGCTACAAAGCTAAGAGTTTGTGGCACGCTCAATTCTTTTGCGCAATTTTACATCCAGGGGTTAATTAAGCGTTGTTTTTTCTGCTGTGGTGACTCCAAGAAACCGTTTTTTTCACCGCCAAAAAATACAATTTTCCTGTAGCATAATTCACAAGCGGGGTTTAAATTTAAACAATTTTCCTCTCTTGATGTGTAGCATAAAAAATACGCCATTGTAACACGCTACAAAGCTAATAGTTTGTGGCGCTCAATTTTTTGCGCCATTTACATCAGGGGTTAATTAAGCGTTGTTTTTCTGCTGTGGTGACCCCAAAGAAACCGTCTTTTCACCGCCAAAAAATACAATTTTCCTTTACATAATTCACAAGCGAAGGTTAATTACAATTTTTTCTCCTGTTGTGTAGTGTAGAAAACCGCCATTGAAACCCACGCAACAAAGCTCGTTAGTTTGGGGTTTGCTCAATTGTTTGGTGCAATTTACATCCAGGGGTTTAATTAAGCTTTGTTCTGCAGTTGTACTCAGTAAAAGAAACTTTGTTTTTCACCGCCACAGAAGAAATTCTGTAGCATAATTCATATCTGAAGGTTAATTAAGCCTGTTTGTGCTTTTATATTCAGTAAAATACACAGAGTGTTTTAAACGGCACATACAAGTCAATTTTTTCTGCCCATTTGTGGAGCGCAATTTATATCCAAGAGTTACCAAGCTTGTTACTGGTTCATTTGGAGTCAAATACAGGGGGTGATTTTATCATATACAGATATCTTCCTCAAACAGTGTCTGTACATTTTAGAACAAACAGTATGTCAGACAGAGAGGTGGCAGCGAGGGGACGTCGCAGCAGGGGTCACTCGGTGAGGCCACAACTGCCGCTTCATCTAGCGGCCGTGTGCTGACTAGCAACCCAAGGGTTCTTGATTGGTTGACTAGGTCATCCACTTCCTCCCAGATGACATCTGACAACCCCAGTCAAGAGTCCCGGTGGGAACATCAGAAAAACCTTATTGGCATGGCCCGGGAGCGGATCAGAGGCCCTCCCTGTCCTCAACCCGCCTCTGTCCCATCCGGTTCCCTCAGCCAGAGATCTACTATGTGGTCTGGGCTCAGCGCCACTAATAGCGGGGGATGAACAATTTTAGGAGGGCAGTCAGCAGCTACTTGGCAGTGAAGAACTGGGGCCAATATCCCTGCTTCTTGCAGTAGGCGGCCAAAGTTATAGATGTTGAGAGTGGCATGGGAGGTCAAGTTGTGAGGGGTCAGCCTCTGCATATCATGACCGGTGATGAGGACAGCAGTGACGATGAAACACAAATAGATGATGATGTAGCAGACCGCACTTGGGAGCCGGGTGAGGAAAGGGCTTCATCATCGTCAGGAGAAAAGGCCGTCAGCTTGCGCGTCAGGCAGCGGCGCAGCCAGCAAGTGGGTCGTGTGGCCATGAGTCAGCAGGATAGCAGCAGTGTGAGGTCAGGAGCCAAGTGGCCACGGGGTAAAAAATCCGCTTCGCAGGTCCAAGAAAGTAGCGGCACAGGGGCTCAGCGAGGCAGCGGCGGCAGTAGTCACTCGGTGCGGAGCGTTGGCGGTAAAATCCGATACTCGGCGGTGTGGCAGTTCTTCGCTAAGACACCGGAGGAGCCGAATATGGGTTATATGTGAATCTGTAGGCAGAAAGTGAAGCGTGGCCAGGGAGCTAACGTTTGGCACCACGGCCCTGCGTCAAACACATGCAGCGTCACCATCTGGTGGTCTGGGAGAAACGTGGCTCAGATGTGGTGGTCCATCCTGCCGCCGCAGCAACAGCAGCAGCACCAGCACCCAGTGGCACGCATGGCATTGCAGCCAGTCAAGGCTCCACCACCTCTGCAGAAGGGAGCTGTTTCTCTTTGACATCATCTCCCGGTCCAGATGCTCCTGCTCCTCGCTACTCATGGTGCCAGCAGTTGTCCAGTGAGGCGATTGCAAAGAGACAACAGTATGCGTCCAACCATCCTAAGGTGCAGAAGCTGACCGTACTCTTGTCCAAGTTGTTGGTGCTGCAGTCCCTCCCTTTTCCAAATGGTGGACTCTGCCCGTTCAGAGAACTAATGGCTGTGCCGAGCCGAGATGGAGAGTTCCAAGCCGTAATTTTCTTTTCCAAAAAAGGGAGTACCAGCACTTCATAAATATGTAGAACAGAAGGTGGGCCAGTCCTTGAGCTTATCGGTTTGTTCCCAAAGGGGCACGGGCAGCGCGGACGTCTGGAGCTGTAAACTACGGTCAGGCCATAAAATGTCCTTTACGGCCCACTGGGGGAATGTGCGTCCGGCCCAGGCACACCAAAAACTTGGACAGGAGACGGCGCTTTCTCCTACACGTTGTCAAACTGCGGCTCCTGCGCCAATGTCCGCCTCCTCCTCCTCCACCACCACCACCATCTCAGCCTCCACAAGTACTGCTCCTTTCAAAACCACATGTTTTGGGCACAGCGGTGTCACGCGTTTCCCCTGGTTTTCCCTCGGCAAACGAAGTCCACAGGGGGGAAAAACTGCTCCGGGGTTTTTGGGCAGAAAAGGAAATCGTTTGTGTGACTTTCTCCGAGGAAATGCAAATGGGAAAACCCATGGTAAAGGGGGACAATGGGGGGGAACATGGTTTTTCCTTTGCTGAAACCGAGGGGGATGGCCCCATGCGCCCTGCATGGCACAGGGGTTTTCAATCTGGTTTGAAAAAAGGGTTCATAAAGCCCTTCCCCCCGGGTCTTCAAAAGATTCTAAAAAAGGGCCGGGAAAACGGTGAATGCATTCACCCTTTCCCTTTAAAAAAGCCGGGAACCCCCTTCCTCAAAAGTTGCAGCGGCAGAACGGCCCCCCCCAAAACCACACTTTTGGAAAAGCGATTTTTCCCACCCGTTGGAATTCCAGCCTAAAACATGTTGGCCCGGATTTTATAAAACAGGGAAAGGGCCCCATTAACGATTTTTTGATGTTTTCCAGGCGGAGGGGAAATTATTTCCCTGGTGTAACTTTGATGTAAGCCAGTGGCGTCATGCGTGAAAACCTCCCCGTTTTTTTTGAGGCCATTCGAGGGGGCCCAGTTATTTGTCAGTCGCCGGGTACGGAATGAAAAACGTATTCTACTGCTTCATTTTCCTGGAACACAGGGTTTAAAAAAAATCTGTTTGGGAGGGGACTGGAGACTTTGGCGATTTCATCTCGGGGGCCAAAATTGAGCCCGGTGGGGACGGTTATGGAGGAGGAGGGGGAAAGGGTCTTTGGAGCAGAAGATTGTCGGGTTTAAAAATGGGGTGGATTTTCTCCCAGGTGAAGAGAGGGGGGGGCAGGGCACCCTGGGGGAGGTAGTTGGAGATGGGGAAGGAGGAGATGCCCCCAAAAAGCCCCAGGGCCCATTATCCAGTGGAGATGGAGGCAGGGACCCCCTCAGAGTCATTTGTGCAGATAGCCCCAGCATGCTGATTTGCCGGCTAGTGACAGCCAAATAGTCAGCATCCGGCAGGGGGATGATTTCGGCTCCCCCACCTTTTGGACCCTCGCTACCGGCCCAAAAGGGGAAAATTTTTTTCCCCAGCTATTGAGGGGGAGGACAAACTAAAATATATGGGAAACCCTCCGTAGTCTTTTGGCCCCGTCCCTATGTGCGGCATGTCCTCCTTGCAGGTTTTGCCCGGGGGTTCTTCAGGCTAAATACTATCCCACGGTGCGGGGGGAAGGTGGGGTTTGGTGGACTTTTTCCAGTCCTCAGACAATAATCTGATAAATTTAAACTACTTACCCCCATAACATCCACACACACAAAAAACCCTAAAACCCTAAACAAAATTCCCTACTTTAAACACACTTGCCACCCAAAATTTAAAACCCCAAACACCCAAAACTATTTCCCCCAACCCCCCCCCCCCCATTTCATAAACTTTGCCCCAAATATTGGCATCAGAGCGGGTGTTCGTGCGGCGGGGGGCCATCGTTCCCCCAAGGGGAACCCCGCTTGTCCAGGGAAATGTGGAAGAGACCTTTTAAAGATGAATCAGGCGTGGTGGGCCCCGGATTTCCACCCAATGCCTAGGCGCCAGACTACATCAGCCATGACGCCTCCCCAAACTGTGAGAAATGAGTCTGGGTTCAAACTACCTGCCTCAGCCACATTTTGATGCCGCCCCCCTGATGCCAAATCTGCTACAGTTTTTTCCCTCTGCCACCCACCTCCACACTCTGTATTGTGCCACGTCTGACCCCTGCTGCTGTTGTTGCGGTGCCATGACATCCCCACTGTTATTGTGCCCTTTTGACCTCATGCTGTTGCTCCTGCCGCCGTCCCCCCACTCTCTGTCGTTGTCCATTTTGTGGCCCCCTACTGTTTTGCCACCCTCCAGAATGTCATTAGCCCCTGTCTGACCTTGCTGCTGCTGCCCTGACCACCACGTGTCATTTTGCCCCGTCGCCCCATGTGCTGCTGTGGGTGGCCGTGGGCCTACCACTCTGTATTGTGCCCCCTGTTGACCTTGTGCTGCCGCCGTCACCCCACTCTTGATTTTCCATTGTGGCATACTACTGTTTTGCCACCTCCCGAATGTATTGCCACTGTTTGACCCCATGCTACTGCTGGGGCTGCTGCCGTGACCTAAACACTGTGTCATTGTGCCACGTCTGCCTCATGCTGCTGCCCAAAGGTCACCCCACTTCTGTCATTGTCCCACTTTGTGGGGCCCTACTCAGTTTTTGCCACCTCCAGAAAGTCATTTTCCACTGTCTGACCTATGTGCTGCTGCCGTCACCCCACTCTCTGCATTTTGCCATTGTGGTCTACTGTTTTGCCACCTCCAGAAAGTCATTTGCCCCTGTCTGACCTCATTTTGTGCTGCCGGAAACCCACACACTGTGTCATTGTGCCCCTGTTGCCTCTGCTGCTGTGTGGTGCTGCCGTGACCCCACCCACTCTGCATTGTGCCAGTTGACCTCATGTGTGTGGGCTGTGCTGTGACCTACACACTGTGTCATTGTCCCACTCTGTGGCCTTTCTCCTGTTTTTTTGCCCCTCCGAATCTCATTGTGCCCCTGTCTGACTCTGCTGTGCTGCCGTAACCTACACTGTGTCATTGGCCAAATTGTGGCCACTCCGGTTTTTTCCCCCTCCAGAAAGTCTGTGCCATGTCTGACCTCATGTGTGCTGTGGGGTGCTGCTGGACCTAACATCTGTCATGGTGCCACTGTTTGACCTTGCTGCTGTGGTGCTGCCGTACCTCCACACTCTGTCACTGATGTTGCCACCTGAGCCCCCCCGCTTGTTTTTTTTCCCGCTGTCGCAGCCTTTACCCTTTTTTCAGGGAAATTTCCCTTTTAGTTTTTTTTGGGCAGTTTTTTCCCCTTTTTAAGTGCCCAGGGAATTTTTGAGTGAAGCGATTTAAGAGCCGGGGCAGTCATGTGGCGTTGTCTTTCTAAAACAACCAAAATTGTATGAAGACCCAAAAACCCAAACTTTCCCTCTGCATTTTTTAAGCCCTGGCACAACGTTCTACAGCACCCTGGCCGGCTCTGTGAAACCCGGAAATAGTGTCTTTTTAAGTTTATTTGGGGCCCCGAAAGTAATTGGAACAAAATTTTTTTTTTTGTCGGGGGTTTTGGGGAAGGGACGCGGAAAAAAAATTTCCCAGAAAAAAATTGCCCCTTCTAGCTGTGTCCCCTTAATTTGTTTTAAAAAGTATTCACCCCTTTTAAAAATTTAACAATCCCCCCCGGGTTTTGAAATAGAGATTTCTCGAGCAAAACAGGTACCAAAAAATATGGCCACCAGGGGTTGTAGATGGCCCCGAATTATTACACAGTGTACATCCCCCGGGGAAAAAAAAAAAATAAAAGTTTGGGTTAAGTAGGTGTGTTCAGAGTGAAAAATTGATTGTCACTAGCTTTTCAAGAATTAATATAACATTTTTGTAAATCCATTAAACATAATATTCACTTCTTCCATTTTTTTGCTATTTTATTATATTTTGTTTATTTGCAATTTGGGTGGTCCCCTTCCCCCAGTTTTCCGCAAATTTTGAAATATTGCCAAATGCTGCTTTGGGTTTTTACATAGTCAAAGGAGCAAACCCCCCCCCCGCAATCATGGAGGTTTTTTCCCGAGCCCTAATTTTTGGGGGGGGGGTTTTAGTAAAAACCCATGGATTATTTGATTGATATGTTATGTATAAAAAGAGTCATTAATAAGGTTTGTCCGCTTTTCTGGTATATACACAAACCTGAAAAATCACCAGAATTTGGTGACATCATAGGAGTACAGTCCCTCAGTTCTGCGTTACAAGTGTTTGATATTGGAGATATGGTCGCCCCAGACCGGAAAAACACCTTTCCCGTGTTTTTGAATAAAAAAACCCAAAAGGGCCCCCGGGGAAGCTTGCAGAAGAGCGTCCACATCACTTCCCATGGGTAATTATTGGGAATTAGCTGAAAAGCTTCTGTATTATGGGTTAATTATTTTTAATTTATTTTTAAAATTTTTTTTTAAAAAGTGTTTTGTCCCCCAATCTGCGTGCGTTTTTGAAAATAGGCTTACATCCCAGTTGGTTCCCTTTTCAACAGAGTTATGTTGCTTTCTGGGAAAATTATATTTTATTTCACTATTTGTCCAAAACATTTGGAGGTATAGAGAGCATTCTGTGAGAGAAATAGGGGCATGGGGAGTGGCCTGTACCTATTTTTCCCTGCCTCTCCAAACTGTTCTTCATGTCCCCTCTCTCTCACAGACTGCTCCCTATAGCACCCTACCTTTCTAGACTGTTCTTCATGTCCCCTTTCTCTCTGTCACAGACAACTTCTTCTGCCCCTTCTCTCAAAAAACTGATCCCACTGTGAGAGGGACATGAAGAGTAGTTTAAAGAGGCAGGGGGGTATAGATATCAGTCTGTGAGAGAGAGGGGATATGTAGAGTAGTCTGAATAGACATGGGACTATAGGGAGCAGTCTGGGAGAGAAAGGGGACTTTTACTGTTTGTCTGGAAGAGGCACGGGGGACTAAAGGGGCAGTCTGGGGAGAGAAAAGGGGGCAATTTTTAGGGGCCCCGTTGGGGGGTAGTGGCTAAAGAGCATTCTGTGAGAGAGAGGGTGTAGAAAGGGGGCAGTCCCGAAAATGTAAAGGGTAAAGGGGGCAAATCTCCTGAGGAAAATGGAAAATGTGGAAAAAGTCTGTAAAAAAATATGGGAAAAAATGGAGAGAAGTTTCAAAAGGAGGGGACATAAAAAGGGAGTCTGGAAAAGGCAGGGGGGGTATGGGAAGCAGGGATTTTTTAGAGAAAAGGGGCATGGTTTAAAAACGTCTGGGAAGAAGCAAGGGACATGTGGAGCAATCTGTAAGAGGCAGAAGACTTTTGGAAAGCGGAATGTGGGAAAATTTTTGGGGGCATTTAAAAATAAAGTGTGGAGAGGTAGGGGGCTATATGGGGGCGGGATGTAAGTGAGGGAATTTGGACATTTAAGAGCAGTTGGAGAGGCAAAGGGGGGAAAAGGGAGCGTTTTTTAGAAAGAGAGGACATGAAGAGGAGTCTGGAGAGGTAGGGGGCTAAAGGGAGCGGTCTGTGAGAGAGGGAACATGAAAAGCAGTCTGTAAGAGGCACAGGTGCATAGGGAGCAGTTTGTGAAAGGGGGGGGGGCCCTTGGGATCACTCTGTGAGAGACAGAGGTCTATGGGGGAAAAGTTTGGAGATGAGGGGACCCTAATTTTGGATCTTGGAGAGGCAAAGGGCCAAAAGGGAGCAAATATGTGAGAGAGGGGGTATGGGAAAAGCTGTTTTAAAGAGGTAGGAGGTATAGAAAAGGAGTTTTGGTTTGAAAAAAGGAACCCTGTTTAAAACAGTCTGAAAAAAGTGGGGGTATGATGAGCAGTCTGTGAGAGAGGGGACATGTGGAGCAATCTGTAAGAGGCAGAAGACTATGGAAAGCAGACTGTGGGAGATAGGGAACATAAAAATCAGTGTGGAGAGGTAGGGGGCTATATGGAGCAGTATGTAAGTGAGAATGGACATGAAGAGCAGTCTGGAGAGGAAAGGGGGGTAGAGAAAAGCCCCGTTTTGGATAGAGGGAAAATTGTTTGAACAGGCCTTTTTAAAAGGTAGCGGGCTAATGGGGTGGGGAAATAAAGTAAGGGGAATGAGGCCCATGGACCCGGGAGACTTTTTGGGAAAGAGGGGGAAAATTAAAAAGAGTCTGCGAGGTTAAAGGGGTCTTAGGGGCAGGGTGTGGGAGGTGGGGACAAAGAAAAAGGGGTGTTGGAAAATAGCATGGGGGTTGTGGAACAGTTGTGAGAGAGGCAAGGGGCGGGGGCACAGTGGAGTGAATGACATTGCAATTTGTTGCTTTTGGCCAAATGAAAACAAAAAGATGTTGGGGGATCACTCCCCCCCCCCTTTGGTGACTGAAAACAGGAATTTTTTTAAAAGGGGGTTTTCATAGGAACTTTTGGAAGAAAAGCCAAAAACCCCTAGTGGAAAAAAGAAATTTTTTTAAAAAAGGGCTTTCAAGGGGGAAAACCCAAAATCAGAAGATTAAACAAATAAAAACCAATTTTTTAAAAAGGGGAAATTTTTTTAAAATAAAATTTAAAACGGGAAAAAAAAAAAGAAATTTTTGTTTAAATTTTGTAGGAATGATTTTATTTTTGCCCCTGAGGGAAAAGTGATGTGAGAGTGCACTGGAGGTACATGTGGAACTGTTAAAAAAAAATGGGTTTGTGGCCTTTTTGGGGTGCATTTTTGGGGGCATTTGTGGGTGGTGAAAAGGTTTTTTTGCCGTGATGTGCAGGTTTTAAAAGGTAAATGGGAAAACTTTGGGGGGGTTTTTACTGGGGAAAAAAGCAAAGGAGAGCTGTGGGGTTGTTAGTTAGTGGTTTTGGGGGACTATTGTGAAGGGCCCAAAAGGGGGAAAATTTGAAGCACTATAACTTGTGGGTCCCCAAATTTCTGTTAGGCAGGAGGGGGAATTTTACTTTAAAAAAAGGTGGGGGGCCAGGGTCCAAAGGGGCAGCACCGGGGTCAAACGTCAAACCCGGGGGGGGGGGCTGGTGATTTCCCCTGATGGGGTTTCAAACTACGGGGACCGGCAATGTGAAAAAACCCAAAAATTGTAACCCGATCCCCTTTAAACCAGTGGGTCGGCCCGGCCCCCCCCCGAAAAAACTCTTGATCACCGGGGGGGAAAAATGACACGGTTTTAAAAGTTGTTTGATGGGCCGGAAAAATGGAGCAAGGCAAAGTGATTGATGTAAAGAAACCCGCTCCGGGACCTAAAAGAAGAGGTGAAAAATGGAAGAGAAGGGGGAAGAAAAGGGACAGGTGAGCCCTTTTTTTTAAAAAAAAGGGGGATCTCTTATTTTACCTGGCTAATTAATGGGGGAAACTCCCTCTAATGGGAATTATTGGGGACCCGCCCCATCACCCGGCAAATTAAATTGGGGGGAAAAACCCCCATCTACCTGGCCCAAATACTGGGGGGCCCCAAACCCCCCTTTTACCTGGCGAAAAAATTGGGGACAGCCCTATCTTTCCTGGTAATTTTCTGGGGACAGGGACAATCTTCCGGGGTAAAAAATTGGGGGCAAACCCCATCCCACCTGGAGAAATTTTTGGGGGGCAGCCCTATCTTCCTGGCTAATTTTTGGGATAGCCTCTCTATTTAGGCTAATTACTTGGGGGTTAGCCCCATCTACCCGGCTTCAATTACTGGGGAACCCCAACTACTGGCCAAAAATTTCTTTGGGGGGGCCGCCTATTACCCGGCTAATAATTTAGGACAAACCCCAAAAATACCGGACCAATTTTTGGGGGCAGCCCCCATTACCTAATTTTTCTGGGGACAGCCCCTATTTTAAACCCAATTACTGGGGACAGCTCCCATCTGCCCTTTAATTTTTGGGGACCCGTTTTTCCCACCTGCCTAAATTACCCGTTGGGGGCCCTGCCTTAAACCCTTAAAAATTACGGGGGGCAAACCAACTACTTCCCGCTTTTTGGGCCGGTGGGGCCCGGGGGGTTTAATAATTAAAAAATTAAAAAAGGCCCATGGGTTTTCCTAACCCCAAATTCCCGGGGTTTTATGTAACTTTCCCTTTCCCAAAAGGGGGAACCCATACACTATAAATTTTGGGGGGCCATATATTAACCTTTCCTTTTGAAAAGGGGAACCCCATATAAAACTAAATAATAATTTAGAGGGTTTTTATATTGGTTTCCTAATGGGGGGCTTATACCTCCCACCCTTTGTGTGGCTTTTTTTGCTTTTTTTCCTTTTAATGAAATGGGCCCTTTTTAACCAATTGGGGCTGCCAAATTTGGGGGGGTTTTCCCCTTTTTTAAGAATGAATTCCTTTTAAATTTTATTTTTGGGGTAAAATTTTCCCCTATTTGAGGGGGAAAATATTTATATTTCCTATGTGGGGGTCTATATAAATTTCCTGGCCCTCCCGTGGGGTTGAATTTTACCTATAAATGGGGGTCTCCCTATTTAAAATGCCACTTTATGACTTTTTTTTTTTTTTTCTAATTTTTAGGGGCCAAAATTGGTTTTTGGGTTTTTAATTCTATTGGAGCCCCCCAAAAGGGCACTTTTACTATTTGAGGCTCTATGGATGGGGGTGGGAATCACCTTTTTTGAGATGAAACCCCCTTCCTGTGAGTCCCTGATGGGAGGAGTTTTCCCACTTCTTCTTTTGGATATCGGGGTGTATTTTACTTTTGATTTGAAACTGAGTGGTTTTCCCGGGCCAATATGTGGTTAAAAAATTTGGCCCCCATGTTTGGAAAGGGGGTTTTGGTTTCTTGCCAAAAGTGGCAAGCCCTTTTTGCTTTTTCCCCCCATTGTAAAGCCAAAATGCACACCCCCGATTTGTGAATAAGGGGGTTTTTACCCCGCAACTTTTTCTTTCTTGCTTTTTTTTTATAGGTTAGTTTTTTAAAAGTTGGCGAGGTGTCTGACAAAAGGGAAATTTTGGGAAAGCGGGTTTTTTGTATGTGGGCTTTGGGGGGAAATTTTGTGGCCCAGGGCCCCGCCTTTTATTTCCCCGCGGCCCCGCCCGTTAGGTAAATATAAAATGTAATCCCGGAACTATTCTTTTCGGGGCCCCTTTTGAGTTAGGAAATGGGAAAATCAAAATAGTTCCCTATAAAAGTGGTTATTTTAAAAAAGACCTTGAATAGATTGAATTTGGGTTTTATAATGTTTAGCTGAATATGTAAAAGAATTAATGATTTTTCCGGGGGCTGGGGACTACAAAAAAACCCTTTTATTTTCCCCCCCCAAGTGTAATTAACAAAACTTCCCGTCCCTATTTTTTCCAATATGTTGAGTGTCTTTCCCCTTTTCCCCATTTGTAAACAGGGTTTTGTTTTTTTTTTTTTTAAAACCCTTTTAAAAATTGTTCTATTCAGCTTAATCCCAACACATTTACCGTCCCCTTTAAAGAACTAGACCCCGTTGTTGGGCAGATTAAATTTTTTATTTTCCAAAACAGTTTTTTCCAAAATCTTTTTTGAAGCGATTTGTTCTTTTGGGCCCCTGCGATACAAGAAAGGTTTTTGTTTTGTGATTTTGGATGTTAAATTCCCTTTGTAAAAACTGTCAGAAAAGGGTTTTTCACTTTTGTCAAAGGAAAAATTTATGTGTATTTAAAATCGGGACTTGGCCTCATCTGAGCAGTCTCCCATTACTAGCATTGCTTTTTAAAATAAAGGGAAACAGTTCTATCTGTTTACAAAAAAACCCAAAAGGTGGAGCAAACCTGGTGACCCGGGAAAAAAGGGCTTTCTTTTAGGAGAAAAGCTGGGGAAAGGGTAGGAAAGGGAAAAAAAGGGCCCCAAAAGTCCCGGGATAGGAGAGCACAGTGGCCACAGTTTTGGGCAAACATTTCTGGGGATTTGGGGTTTGTGAAATGCACCCTTTAAAAGTCAAGTACAACATTGGGAAAAATTTTACGTTTAAAAATTCCAAAAAAACCTTAGAAAATTTTTGAAAAGGTAAGAAAATTTTTTTCTTTTTTTTTTGTCATGGAAAAAAAATTGTAAATTTTAGATTTTATTTTTTAGTGTTTTTATACTATAGAGGAGGCCCCCAAGTGGTTATTGGGGTTTTTACGGTATGGTGAACCCCATATAGTAGAGGGGAAAAGAGAGGGGGGATTTCAAAAGGAGTGGAGAAAGGTAGGTTGATTTTTTTAGGAAAAATATTAAAATTGGGGGAAAAGTTCCCAATAAATGGGGGTTGGGGTTAAATTTGGAATTTCAAAAACAAAATGGGCCCCCCCACTTTTTAATTTTTGTTTATCGTGAAGGGAAAACCCGGGAGGCCATTTTCAAGTGCAAAAATTCATGTTTTTATTTTTTTCAAAATGGGACAATTTGGGGTTTTGGGGAAAATTTTAAATTTTTGCCAATTTTTCTATATTCTTATCTAACATTTTTTTTCTTGCCTTTAAGGGGCCTTTTCAGTACAACTTTGGATTGGATTCCTTTTAAAAAACCCGTCCATTTGTAAGATGGGGAATGCAATGGGGTTCCCCGGCCCCACTAGTGATAAATTGAAAGTGAGAGTGGGCAATTCCCCGATATTTTTTGGGACAGAAGAGAAGGGGGCGAGTCTGTGTAAATTTAAAAAAAAAGGGTAAAAGAATCTTAAAAAAAAACCCAAGGGAAAACAGAAAATCAATGAAAAGGGCCCTAAATTTTTGTCAGTTTCGCATGATTGCTCCTTTTGTTTTGTAAATTTTTCATTTTTTAATTTCCCGTTTTCCCGGGACCCCGGTAGATTTTTAGATTTGGGAAAATTTTCTGGGAAAAAGCCAGTATACACACAATGCCCTTTCCCCGCATTTCTGTCCATAGTTTCCCCCTCCTTCATAGGAAAATTCTATAACAAGATTATTTACTGTAGGTCAAAAGCATCATGCAGGACAAAGATTATTATGTTATGTTTGTGTTTTTTTAATCTTTAATGAGTAAAATTTTTTATAAATTTATACCCAGCAAGGGCCATTTTTGGGTAAAATACAAGAGGTTGTTTTTAAAAGTTTTTCCCGCTATAAATGTATATTTTTTATTTCAAAAATTGGGCCCCGGTTATAAACCAGCCCTAGGCAATGCTACTATGCCCTCGAAGACGTTTTAGTGTAACAAAAAAATTCATTTAATAATTCTGGGAAAAGGAAATGCCCAGGGGTTTTCCCCCATATGGCCCTTTTTCCTTTTTATACCAGTGATGTATAAATTTTTTAATAACTTTATTTTTATTAATTATATACCAAAAAGATGCCCAGGTTTTTTTAACCAGCATGGTCCAATCAACCCATTATACAAAAAGAAGATTTAAAATTTTTTTTTTGTTTTTGAGCGATTTTTATCCCACAAAAATTGTAAAACAGGGGAACGGTTTTATTTTGGGGATCGAAAATTTTCCCCTTTTGGGGGGGATTTTAAGGGGTTAAAAATCTTTAGCCCTCATCTATTTTAAAATCGCACCTTTTTCGGCCCCTTCCCGTTTAAATTTTTGGGGCCTGAAATGAGATTACAGAATTTGAGCAGGGGTTGGGGATGTTTTGTGCGACCGTCTGACTGGGTTTTGTTGGTTCGAAATTGGCTGGAAAAAAAAAATGACCTCGTTTTTTCATAGAACAGGGGGCTCCCCGTTTTAGCCCCCAGTTTTTCTCTCAGCGTTTCCATAGGGGGATAAAGGAATGTGCCTTGCCCGGGGGCCAAAAAAGCCCTCAGCGAAATTATTCTATTTTTGCACAGAGTAAAAATCTACTTATTAAAATAAAAATTAATTTTTGTTTTCCTTTATTTAAATTTGAGATTTGAAGATTTTTGTAGTTTACCCAGAGAAATTTTTAAAAAAGCATCTACATGTATATTCACCGGCCCCGGTGGGGGAGCGGGGGAGGGGGGGGGGGGGGCCCGCCGGGGGCCGGAAACAAGAACAAAAGCATCTATTTTATAAAAAAAACACTGGATAAAGTTCACTAGACTTATTTTTGGGAGGAATTGTAGTGCCCAAAATCTTTTTTATTTAAAAGTTTGCTATTTGGAAAAATTTTCCCCGGATAAAATTGGGCCCGCCTGAAACTTATATTGGGTACAATCAAATTTTTAGTAAACTGCAGGTTCCCTTTGTTTTATTTCCTTGGTCACCTAAAAGGAAATTAAAACCGCCATTTTTTTAAAGATAATGTTCTTTTTATTTTCTGTCACAATTTCCCTTTGTTTCTTTCCCCCGAGGAAAAGGGGGTTTTGGGGTCACCAAAGGCGAAAAGCGTCGGGTTTTTTATTTTTTATATGAGGTGTTGTCTCTTTTAATAAACTTTGAGTTGTAGGTTTTTACCTTTTTACTCTCGGATTTTTCCCATTTTTAAAAGTACGTGCGCCGGGTTAAATCCCTTTGGTTTTTTTTTTTTGTTATTTTTTTTTATGGGCCCCGTCCGTCTTTGACCCCGTGGGGTCCCGGACACCCGGTTGCAGTTTTAATCCAACTTACGTTGGTCCCGTTTTTGTGATTACGAGGGGGTTGTGCCCCGGACCTTTTTAGAAAAAAATTTCCCGGATGGTGAAAAATTTTTGCTATTTACATTTAAAAATTAATTTTTCAAACCCCTACTTCCCCTATTGTGCGCCTCTTTTTTTTTCTTTTTTTTTTATTTTTTTTAAATCTTAAAAAAAGCAATTCTCTATTCACCCCAGGTGAATTGAAAGGTGCAAAAAAAAATGTTTTTTTAAATCAAAACATTTTCAAATTTCTTTTTTTTTGACTTTTGCGAACCCAGCATTGTTAAATTTTACGCAAAATCTGTTTAAAACTTTTTTAAAAGCAATTCTTTTTATTCAAACCCAGGTGAAATTTAAAGGTTTCCCCAAAAAAAAAACGTTTATTTTTTCCAAAACATAACAGTTACGTGTTTTTTTACTTTTGCACCCCAGCATTGTTAAATTTAAGCGAGCATCTAGTAAATCTTTTAAAAAAGCCCAAATTTTATATTCCCACAGGTAATTGGGAAAGGGGGGGGCAAAAAAAAACCTTGTATTATACGAAAACAAACAGTACAAAAAAAACAGACTTTCCCTTTTCCTGGGAACTTTTTAATCTTGGGGGGTCAGAAGGTTTAATGGTCAAAACCCGCCGGGGCCGGAAAGGGATTGTCAATGTCCCCGTGAAACTAAATTTGGTGGTTGAAAGACTCCCTTTTTTCCCCGGCCCCTTTTTAAATTTTTGGGGGTCATGAGGGTTTTGGGGCTCAGGCCCGTGGCCAGGAAAAGGGGATAGTCAATGTCCCCGTTCAACTAAAAAGGGGGGTTGGGAAAAACTCCTTTTTCCCAAAGGCCTTTTTTAATTCCCGGTGGTCGGGCAGGTTTAATTTGGGCAAAACGGTGGGGCCCCGGACAGGGACAAATATATGTCCAGTT
The DNA here is from genome assembly GCA_025379985.1 of Phyllomedusa bahiana. Classification (NCBI taxonomy): domain Eukaryota; kingdom Metazoa; phylum Chordata; class Amphibia; order Anura; family Hylidae; genus Phyllomedusa; species Phyllomedusa bahiana. The sequence goes on from JAODAL010027764.1 coordinate 26,461, forward strand.
CAACAAAAAGGTGGTTGAAAGGGCTCATTTTTTTTGGCACTTTTTTAAAATGGGGGGTAGACAGGTTTTCCCGGGGCATTTTGCGGTTAAAGGGACCCAGATATAAGGGTTGTGTCCCCGTTCAACTAAAATGGTGGTTTTTAAAAAATTCCCTTTTTGGGGGCAATTTTTAAATCTGGGGGGTCATGCAGGGTTTTTGGGTCATGTGCGTTTTCCCGGACAGGGATATTCAATGTCCCAAAATTTAAAATAACAAAGATGGTTCAAATCAATTTCCTTCTTTGGAATTTTTTTTTTTTGGGGTGAATGCAGGGGTTTTAAAGGGGCAGGTGTGGTACCCAAAACAGGGATAGTTTAAAAGGTTTTGTGACTTTTTTTCTGTGACTTTTTTTTAACCTAAGTGTGTTGCCCAAAATGTTTTGCACGATTTCCCTTTGACGTTGTGGATTTTTAAATTTTTAGCCTTTTCCCGGGCCCTTTTTTGGGATGTAAAAAATGAAGGTGTTTTTTGCCCCTCCCCTTGAATTTAATGGTTTAAACGCCCCATAATTTGAAAGCTCACTATTTGAAAAACCTTATCGATAGGCGGGCTTTCCCCACAAAGACTATCGGGGGAAACGATTCGATAGGCAAAGCAATCGCTCAAAACCTTTTTATTAATGTACATAATTTTAATTTTTAACAAAAAGAAACCCGGGTTTAAAACCAGTATTCTCCCAATTTTCTATATTCAAGAAGATGGGGATAACCCTTTTTTTTAACTGTCATATTTAAATTATACAGAAAAGGGACCCCAGGTTTGCCAAAAATGGTGCAATTATCCCTTATATACAAAAGATGTTAAAAATTATTCAAAGGGCCCCCATGTATGAAAACGTTCCCATTTCTAAAATTCACTTTTTTTCCATAGCAAAAATCAGAGCTCCTTTTTTTTATTTCCCCAAAAGTGTCTGGAAAAAAATTTAGGTAGTGCTCTGATTTTTGCCCCCTGGGAAAAAAAAGTAAATTTTTTGACCGAATTTGTTTTTTAAAATTTGGCCCCCAAATGTTTATGTATAATTATGGAATATACAAGAAGATGCCCAGGTTATACCAGGATGGTCCATATCACTACATACAAATAGATGTACAATTTATAGTAGCTGTAAATTTCTAATTATGCAACAGGAGATGTCCCCCTTCATAAAAGCAAAGGTCCCCAGATCAATTTCTTAAAATGAGAAAGCATAAAAATTATACCAAAAACTTTAAATATTTTAAAAATTTTATAACAGAAGCAGAGGCATTTTCAAACTCCCCTTTGGGCCCCTGGTGCCCAAAAAAATGAAAAAGGGGCCCCCCCCGTTATCATTTCACAATTTTTCAATGCTGGTTTTCTTCTTATGTGGCCCCGGGGGGCTTTTTGGGTCCCCCCCAGGCTGTTGTTTCCCCGGGGGGCGACTGATACAAATTTCCACCCCTGTAGTTTCACCCCCCGAAAGAAGATGCTCTGTCTTTATAATGCTCTATATAATAATTGTTATGATTGTTCCATATGAATACAGTATTTTGTGCTAGCATTATGACATTGGTATATAATCACAATCTTTAGAGATTGGCACGGTGTTCTGTGGGAAGTTAGAGAATGATTTTAAGTGCATCATGATTTTGTGTTATTTTATATAATTGATGTTTTATATTGCTACAATTGCAGTTTCCATGTTCTACTTCTTATAGATGGTGACCCAGACTTGATATTATCAGGGGGCAGGATCTGTACATTAAACAGATCAGGACATCAATCTTAAATAGGAATGTGTCGTGTTACTGAGAGGTCAGAGATTTGCTGTGATGAGGTAATCTACGCAGAATGCATCAGATAGTAGTGTGGCTCTAGAGCTGTTGATTAATACTTAATACATTTCCCCTAATGTAAGAGTACCACAAAGCATCATGGGTATAACAGTCTAAAGGTCCAGTAAATACTAAATATAACAAGCATTTCAAAGTTATAGACTCAATTGCGTGTGTCCCAAACAGGATGTCCTTGCAGTTTGTATGGGCACTATGGCAATTGCTTTCTATCTTATCATGTATCAAAAAGTGAGGACATCTGAAAGGAAGATATGTCCCATGGGTAACATATGACATGGTAACGGGAGGCCAGTAAATGGTCAGTAAATATTTGAAGACTCTGCCTGAAATTCCATCAATATTCTTAGTTGATTAGTGGGGTACTTAGCATTAAATAATAAAAAGGGCCTTGCTGTGGCTGTACCCATATAGTCTATGTGATCAAGAACAGTGCTCCCCTTCACCACAGTTAGCAGAGAATGGTCTGCAGGTTGAGTTGTCCTTCTCTCTATAAGATGGACACAAAGTACCAAGCCTTCCTAATGCTGGGTTTGGGTGCTATAATTGTATAAACTAAGACCAATAAAAGGATGACCTTTTTCTTGCTCACTATGGGACCCCTACTTATATCCCAGATAACACATACAAGCTATAAGTATACATGATTCAAATTGTTTATGAATCAAGGCCCTGACTCCTAAGGTTCATTTCATTCATAGATAATGAATAGGATCCCAATATAACCTATTTAACAGATCCCATTTAAAGGGGTGTTTCAGTGGTTAAGAAAGAGCCTAGTGGGATGTCACTGTTTCTATATCTCCTATGAAATGACAGCTTGGCTGCTTGACCACCTTTCCATACTCCTCTACCTCCTCTCTGTATACATGCTGTTGGGCAGTGATTGATGACAGCCATTGTAGTATTTGGTGGGAGTGAGATCCATCAGATCACTACTAATCTGTCATTTAACACCAATCCTGCTGGAACATCCCTTAAAGTTTAAGGTTTTTTTCATGGTATGTAAGATGCAAGGAAACCATAGTAACAGAATATCTAATGCCTCATTGCTCCTTATGTAGCCGTATACGGTAAGTTTGATGCATTTTTACATTTCTTCTCCTTTACATTTGTCTCTTCCGGACATAATTGAAGACCAGTCATCAGGTTAGTTAGGCTGCGAAATTGATGAGACTGCTAATCACAATGAAGCTGTTACTGTAGGGGACTTCAATTACCCAGATATAAACTGGGAAACTAAAACTGAAAGGTTTTTTGTTAATAGCTAAACATAATTACTTTTCCCAATTAGTGCAAGACCCCACTAGAGGAAAGGCCTTTATGGACTTAAAAGGTTGTATAAAATAATAAAATAAAATTCTTCTTAAATGAGGCCAGGGTGGTAAAAAATAGGAAAAAAAATTATACTTACCTCTTGGTCCCCAGCTATTGCAGCTCCAAAGCTCCGTATCAGCATAGGTTTACGAGGGTTCAGGTGTATGAGGAGAATAGTTATACACTAGATCTGGGTGAGGTATTGATGTCATATACCTTGATTTTTCCATTCTTTGTCACATGAGAGATTGGTAAGTAAAATTAAAATGCTTGGACTTGGGGAAAATGCTTGCAAGTCAGTAAGTAGCTTGTTCAGTGATAGAAAGCAGAGGGTGGTTATTAACCCCTTCCTTCTTATAGCTGGTCATAAAAATATAGCTTGTTTTTCTTCCCCAATTTCCACGGGACATAATTTTTTTTTTCCAGCTACATAGACACATCAAGGCTTTTTGTTTGTGAGATAAGATGAACTCTTTAATGGTGCCATTGACTGTCTCATAGAATATATTGGAAAACCGAAAAAAAATTCTTAGTGGGGTGAAATGTGAAAAAGAACGTGCTTATGCTATGTTAACAGGGGATTTGTTTTCATGGCGTTCACTCTTTGGTGTAAATGATGTATTTTCTGTATTCTTCAGGTTCATAAGATTCTGGCAACCAGTACGGGAATGATGAGTAGATGAAAGTAGGCGACCACCTAGGGCGCCACTTCATCCCAGGCAGAAAAGTGGGCTCAAGGAGGTATGGAGTTGGCTGAATTTTCAGTTGGGGGAGGGGGCGCTAAATGCCTTATTTTCTTAAGGCACCAGAATACCTTGTCCTATTCCTGCTGGCAATACTAAATATGTAGGGTTTCCATTATGGTTTAGTGTAGTTTCTATTGGTACCATTTTGTGATACATGTGACTTTTTGATAATGTTTTATTCCAATTTTTAGGGGATAGGAAATGACCCCAAAAAATGAATTTTTTTCTGTTTGGAATTTATTTTCTTCTATGGTGTTCAGCATATGGGATAAATTATGTTATATTTTAATAGATAAGACTTTAATGGAAGCAGCGATACCAATTATGTATAACTTTTTTATTTGTAAAATGGCAAAAAAGGGATTATTTAAACTTTAATAGTTTTAATTAAGTTACCCTAGGGTACTTGCTCACTAAGGGGCGTAATAGCCTGTACACATATCTGCATTGTATAAACTATGAAGAAGGGTGTACAAAGATGGCAGTTCTATTACTTTCTACTTGGGGCAGGAAGTAATAGAAACTAAAACTTCATTAGGCTTCCAGCTGTCATGTTAATGGATTGGCACCCCACAATGCTGCACAGTTTCTTGTTCATTTAGATGCTGCAATTGCCATAGCATCTACAGGGTTAAACAGCAGTAAACAGAGCCTGCTCCATTCCCTGCTGTTAGCAGCAGGTGTAAGCTGCAGTTAGCAGCTGGCAACAGGTTCCTTTCAATCGGCCCGACACCATGATGTATTCATACAACATGTGTCGGTGAGGGTTAATAGTACAAACATGGAGAAAGACTTGGGAATCTTGGTGAACAGTTAACCTAATTGTAGCAGCTAGTGTCAGGCAGCAGCTACCAAGGCAAATAGGATCATGGGGTGTATTAAAAGGCAAACAAAAAGCAGAAAGGGGGTAGAATAGGACAACATCAAAAAAGAAAGAAGTTAACCTAATAGGTATGTACTTAAAAACATAGGTCGACATGTATTAACGGTCTGGTGTCTTTTCAGCCCGAGAAATAGCGCAGCCCCGTTCGATCTATTTTTAAACAGGTGCACTCCAATATCAGGCGCATCACAGAGCGCCCACGGCACTTTGTAATGCACCTGAGATTGGAAGGGCGTGCTGGAGGCGTGTCACGCTACAACCGTACAATACTACAGATTTATAGCTTCAGTACGGCAAATCCAGGTGCATCATTGCTGGAACAGGGAGAGCACTTTAAAAGTGGTTTACTTGAACCTGAATTGTCGTGTTTGTGCAAGAATGTGCCTGATTTATGACCCGCAGTAAAACAAATTCATGGATTCAGGCACATTCTCCACTACTATTGTGCGCCAAAAATCATACATGTCGCCCATAACCTTTAATAAATGGGACAACTGCCCAAACACATACAAAAAGTCCATAGACATTCAAATACAAAAATGGCCAGTAGACACAAATGCACAAATTAAAAGGCACAAAGTAGGAACAATCCATGTTATATCCTACTTGGCCTAATACAAGTCATAGTGACTAGATTTCTGAAGAAAGGTTTTTGATTCAAGGATTCGAGTCGGGGTGATTCAGATTTGGATTCAGAAAGGAGTTTGTTTTCCCTTAAATGGGAGATAATTGTCATCTGTCTCATTAAGGATTTCTTGCCCTGCTTTAGGATGACAGGCGAAATAAAAAGGACGTATGTCTTTTTCAGCCTTACAAACCATGTCATTATTCATCACAAATGAATGGATCTTTACTAAGGTGCTTGACCAAGTTACTGTAAGCCTCACAATGAGGTTGAACAATCAAATCTGTTCCTCACAGCCAGGACAACAATATTCCGGAGCAATTATCTCAATGTTTAAAGCAATTAGCAAGAAAGGACTGAAATTGTCCCACCACTTAATGATGTTCCTTTTAATTATCTGTGACATTTACCATTGACTGTTTAAGCATTAATGAATGGATGTCACTCACCAAACAAATGCTTTTATGATATATTTATATAAATGATGCATTGAAATCACTTGTGTCTTTACTGGATGATATATTGCTCTCAGTGATCACACACAATGGGACTTTTATATGTTTATAGGCAGTAAACAATGTAGATCTCCTCTTCTGTCTAATATATGACACCTTTTTAAAATTTTATTTTAAAGAGACCAGAGGCTTATCATTATAATGGTTTGGCCCTCCTCCAGTAACATGCACCTCCATCTTGGGCTCTACAGGAGGGGGCCAAATCATTCCAATGATCAGTGGAAGTCTCAACTGCTAGTCCTTAAAAAGAGCAATTCTGTCATTGATACATTTATGTCAGGGTATCACTATAATTTACTAGTCAAAAGGAATGTAGACATATACAATACATATGTTTGTGCCTTGACTAAAAAATTAAATGCTTATTTGTAATTGTTCTGTGTTGTTTCAGTTTTTTAACCTTGTATCTTATTTGATTGTTTAACTGCTCTTTAGGCTCTATAAGAATTTTAATATTTAACATAAAATACACCCATATGTTTGTATGACAATATGCTACTGCCTGTGTATGTAAACTACACACACATTTGTTAGACACTGAATAGAAAGCCTCAGAGACTTTTATTAAGACCAAGGTTGTCTTGATTACCCAGGCAGTCCTGGTAATCGCATTGCAGGATCTCACAGGGACATCACTAAACATTGGAAGATCATTGATATTTGGCCAGCTCTTCAGCTCTGTGTGCTCAGAATGGGGCGTGTGTGATTTGTTTGAATTGCATATCATGTGACCCAGCAGGATGACATCACCAGGCCTTTCCTCTATGTAGTCAAAGAAAGGTCTGTTTAGGTAAAGCATTGTGAGTAGCTGAGAGGTAAAACTTTTGCCTCCAGGCACAAGGGTCCTAGGTTCAAATCCCTTCAAGTTCCAAACATGTGTTTTTTTTTCTCTTTATCAATGCACATTCCTCATTGAGGTTTCTTTTTTATTTATTTGCACTGTTTGACTAATTACTAAGGAGTACAGAGGACGGGAATAGAGTGACAGCACCTGGGGTTTGAACACTCAGTAGCTACCTGAGATGAAAGGTGATGTCAGAGCGTGTGTGACCAGGACTGAGGAGCTTTCAGCCCTGGTTGTATCCCCTGGAGATGAGCTGTAACAGGGGATAAAAAGGGACCCAGCAAAACAAAAACGGTGCAGTTTTTTTATAAAGGGTTTGAAGGGGAAAAAATTTTTGTTTTTTTGCAAGCTTCCCATGTAAAATTTTAAATTTGGGGCAAAACCCCTTTAATTAACTTGCAGCCTTTACTGCCCCCCCCAATGTTGTTTCAGTAAATGCTAGCATTCCCAATTAAATAACAATTTTTTTCCTTTAAAATTCTGTATGTTTTTGGGGTTTTCCCCCTATTTTTTTTCATTCCCAAATTTCTGCCCAAATCGGGTGTTACATTGGGGTATGTGCCCCGATATATTTGGATTTTTCCCCAATCAGGGGTTTGGAAGTCTTTGTGTCCGGGGAAAACCCCCAAATCTGATTACTGGAATGACAACCCCCCCATCTGACAGTTTCATTAATACTTTTCTTTTAAGGAAAACAGGAAAACAGCAAAAACACAGAGTTGCAGGAGAAGTGTTTCCAGGTTTTAAACTAAAAAAAGCCCACATCAGGAATGTCATGGTGTCTTTTTTAACTCTGGGGGGTTGTTTGGGGGTAGGGGTTTTCTGTACTGACTGCCCCAATTTTTTTATTTTCTTTCTTCTCTGAGGCCCCCCTTTCCGGTAAAAGAATCCTCCCGTCCATTGTTGAAAATTTTATTCCCCAACAATGCAGCAGATTTTTTCTTCTTAAACCCCAGGGGTGAAAAATGTGGGGGGAAAGGAAGAAAATTCATCTTCTTTCTTTTCACACCCAAATTTCCCCCAAATCTGATTGCAAAAGTAATGCTGTTGTGGTCCCTTAAAACAAAATTACCGTTTTCTGCAGAAGCTAAAAACATTTCACATTGAAACTTAAAAAAGGCAGGTTGAAATTTTTTCAGGATCCTCAGAATTTCCCCTGTGAAAGGCATTAAGTATGCACCCAAAAACTGCATTTGTTACCCCAACCCAAAAAGGGCATAAACCTTTTTTTTTTTTTTCAAACAAAACAAAAAGGGAAATTTAATATAGACATTGATTAAAGGGGTTTTGCCACAAAGTAAAACTGATGTGGGAGGCTTGCAAATTAAATAATAAACATTTTCACCATTCATGATTATTAAAAAATTTCCCCTCCCATTTTTTTTTTAGCTCCCCCCTTTTAGCCCACCCATAGTGAAAGCTTGTCTCCATGGTTACGATAGAGATGGGCGATTTGATTCTAACGAAGGGGAAATTTCTTTTAAATTTCGGGGAAAACTTGGGTTGGGAACCAAAAGTCAAATTTTGGGGTTTATTTTCGGGTAAAACAAGTGTGTTTTGGTTTGAAAAAAGGGCTGCGAGCACATGGCGCACAGGGGGAAAACCCCATCTGGGAGGAAAAGGGCATACCCTGCATGACTTTGTGCAAGATGAACCCAACAGAAAACCGGGGGGGATTCTTTGATTCCACCCCCACTAAAATAAGCCCGGGCGCACGGGGAGCTAAACACCCTCTCACTTTTCTCATCGGGAAGTCTGCCGGGCTAATAGCTTTTAAATAAAAATTTTTGATTTTTATACAGCGTTTTTTTTTTTTTCCCCTTTGGGGGGGTGTCTCAGCTTGCCCTCGGGGACTGTTCTCTTAATGTTCTATTTCAAATTTTTTTTGGGGAAATTGGATTTTGAAATCCGTGTGGCCACTGCCCGTTTTAATTACTTTTCAATAAAAAGTGGGATTAACCCCATTTCCTTTGTATTCATTTAAAGAAACAGCGTTTTAAAAATACAAATACCAATTTCCTTTTTTGGGCCGCTAAATTTCCCTTTTGGGCGAATTTACATCCAGGGGTTTAAATTTTAAAGGGCGTTTTTTGGGTTTTGCTGCCCCAAAGAACCCGTTTTTTTTCAACGCAAAATAAAACTTTTTTTCCTTTGTGGGCCAAATTCACAAGAAAAGGGTTTTAATTACAACTTTTATTCTTGTTGTGTGGCGTAAAAACACGCAATTGTAACACGCTACAAAGCTATTTTTTTTGTGGGGCTCAATTTTTTGGGCCCAATTTACATCCGGGGGTTAAATTTAAAGGTTGTTTTTTGGGGGTGTGGGCCCAAGAAACGTTTTTTTCAACCCAAAAATTTATAAAAATTTTTTCCTTTAGCCAAATTTCACAAAAAAGGTTAATTAAAACTGTATCTCTTGTTGTGTGGGGGGTAGAAAACAGTTTTTGGGAACCGTAAAAAGCTACTATTTTGGGGGGGCCCCCAATTTTTTGGGCGAAATTTTTACATCCGGGGTTTAAATTTAAAGGGCGTTGTTTTGCTGGTGTGTGCCCCCCAAAAACCCGTTTTTTCAAGGGCCAAAATTTTTAAAAATTTTTTTTTGTAGCCTAATTCACAAGCAAAGGTTAATTAAAAACTGTACCCCTTTTGTGTGGGCGTAGAAAACCCAATTGAACACGCTCAAAGCTACTATTTTGTGCGGCTCAATTCTTTGGCCCCAATTTACATCCGGGGGGTTTTAATTTAAAAGGCCGTTTTTTTCTGGTGTGCTGAAAAAAAATAAACCGTCTTTTTCAACCCCCAAAAATTTTAAAAAATTTTTTTTTTTCCTTTTTACCCCCCCCCCCCAAAATTTTCCCAAGCAAAGGTTAATACAATGTATTTTTGTTGTGTGGCAAAAAACACGCAATTGTAACAGCTAAAAAAGGCTACAAAATTTTTTCCGGCTCAATTCTTTGGCGCAATTTCCCACCCAAGGGGTTAATTAAGCGTGTTTTGCTGGTGTGCTGACAAAAAAAAACCGTTTTTTTCAACACCAAAATATATAATTTTTCCTGTAGCCAAATTCACAAGAAAAGGGTTAAAATTTAAAAAATTTATCTCTTGTTGTAGGCCCTAGAAAACCTAAATTTGAAACCCGCTACAAAGTACTATTTTTTTTGCGGCTCAATTCTTTGGCCCCTTTTAAAATCCGGGGGTTTAATTAAGCTTTTTTTTTGGGGGCTTGTGCGAATAAAAAACCCCCCTTTTTTCCAACCCCCAAAATATAAAATTTTTTTGTAGCCTAATTCACAAGAAAAGGGTTAATTAAAACTGAAATCTCTTGTTGTGGGGCGTAGAAAACACGAAATTTTTAACACGCTAAAAACCCTACTTTTTGGGGGGCTCAATTCTTTTGCCCCAATTTACACCCAGGGGTTAATTAAGCGTTTTTTTTGCTGGTTGCTGCCCCAAAAAAACCGTTTTTTTTCAACGCCAAAATATAAAAATTTTTTTTCCTTTTGCCTAATTCACAAGAAAAGGGTTTAATTTACAACTGTATCTTTTTTTGTGTGGCGTAAAAACACGAAATTTGTAACAGCTAAAAAGTTATATTTTGTGGGGTCAATTTTTTGGGGCGAAATTTTAAACATCCAGGGGTTAATTGGGGTTTGTTTTGCGGGTTTTGTGCTGCCCCCAAGAAACCGTTTTTTTCAACCCCAAAAATATATAAATTTTTTTCCTGTAGCCAATTCCCCAAAAAAGGGTTTAATTAAACGGTATTCTTGTTGTGTGGGTAAAACACGAAATTGAAAACACCTACAAATTTACATTTTTTTCGGCTCAATTCTTTGGGCAATTTACCCCCAGGGGTTAATTAAGATTTTTTTTGGCGGGTGTGCTGACAAAAAAAAAAACCGTTTTTTTTTCAACGCCAAAATATAAAAATTTTTTTCCTGTAGCCTAATTCACAAGAAAAGGGTTTAAAAATTACAACTGTATCTTTTGTTGGGGTGTGTAAAAACACGAAATTTGAAACACGCAACAAAGCTACTATTTTTTTGGGGGCTAAATTTCTTTGGTGCAATTTACTCCGGGGGGTTAATTAAGCTTTTTTTGTGGGTGCTGAAAAAAATTTAAACCGTTTTTTTTCAACGCCAAAATATATACATTTTTCCCTTGTAGCCTAATTCACAAAAAAGGGTTTAATTAAACTGTTATCTTTGTTGGTGGCGTAAAAAACACGAAATTGAAACACGCTAAAAAAGCTACTATTTTGTGCGGCCCAATTTTTTTCGCAATTTACATCCAGGGGAAAAAATAAGCTTTTGTTTTGCTGGTGTGTGAAAAAAATTTAAAACCCTTTTTTTTAAACCCCAAAATAAAATACATTTTTCCTGTACCCAAATTTCATGTCCAAAGGGTTTAATTAACCCCTTTTTTGGGTTTTTTAAACATTTATTTAAAACAAAACAGTTTTTTTTAAACCCGACACATACAAGAAAATTTTTTCCGGGCCATTTGGGGAGCGCAATTTTTATCCAAGGGTTCCCCAAAGCTTGTTACGGGTTCTTTTGGGAAATTCAAAAACAGGGGGGATTTTTTCCCAAAATACAATATCATCATCAAACAGTGCTGTAATTTTAAAACCCAAAACGTTTTCAGACAGATGGGGTGGGGGCCTGCCCCTGCGAGGCAGTGGCCCAAAACATTCCTGGAAAAGCCCGGGTGCAGCACAGAAAGGGGACTTTCGAGCAGGGGTCACTGGGTTTAGGCCGAACCCCGCTTTCATCTAGGGCCGTGTTTTTTTCGGGCAACCCAAGGGTTCTTGTTGGGTTGACTGGGGCTTTCCTCTTCCCCCCAAAATGACATCTGAAAACCCCACCCAAGGCGGGGGGGAAACCTCAACAAAACCCTTTAATTTTGGCAAGGGCCCGGGGGAGGGGTCAGCGGCCCTAAACCTGCCCCTCACCCCGCCTCTGCCCCATGGGTTCCCCTACCCAGGTTTAAATTTATGGGGTCGGGCTCAGCGCCACAATATGCGGGGTGAAAAAAAATTTGGGGGGGCTCGGGCAGCTATTTGGGGCCAGCAAAGAAAGGGGGCCCAAAATTTTCCCCGCTTCTTGCGTAGGCGGAAAAAGTTATATTGTGGAGAGGGGGCAGGGGGAGGTCATTTTTTGAGGGGTCCCCCTTGGGGCATCCCAAGCCCGGTATGAGTACAGCGTGACGATAAAAACAAAAAATAGATGTGATGTAGCCGCCCGCATTGGGAAACCCGGGTGAGGAAAAGGGGCTTCATCATCGTCAAGGGAAAAGAGGGCGTCGCTTGCGGTCGGGCAGCGGCGCAAAAAAAAGTGGGTGTTTTGGCCCATGATTTTGCAGGTTTAGCAGCAGGGGTGGGGTGGGGACCCAAGGGGGCCACGGGGAAAAAAAAACCCGTTTTGCAGGTCCAAAAAATTAGGGGACAGGGACCCCGGGCGAGGCGGGCGGCGGCAGAAAGCCCATCAGTGCGGAGCTTGGGGCAGTAAAATCCGATACTCGGCGGTGGGGGCATTTCTTTGCTAAGCCACCGGAGGAAGCCGAAAAATTTGGGTATATGTAAAAATTCTGTGGGCAGAAATTTAAGCGGGCCCGGGGAGTTTAAACGTTGGCCCCCACGGCCCTGCGTCAACACATCAGCGTCACCATCCGGTGGCCTGGGAAACTGGCCAGATTTTGGTGGTCCACCCTGCCCCCCTTTGGAAAACCGCAGCGCACGGGCAGCCCCCAGGGGCCGTTTGCCATTGAAACCCAATCAAGGCTCCCCCACCTCTGCAAAAGGGGAGTGTTTCTCTTTGACATCATTTTCCCGGTCCAAAAGCTCCGCTCCTCGCTATTTAAAGGCCCACAGTCGTTCAGGGGGGGGTTTTTGCAAAGAGACAAAAGTATGGGGTCCAACCATCCTAAGGTTTCAGCAGCTGAACCCTGCTCCTGTCCCAGTTGTTTTTGGGAAATCAGTTCCCCCCCCTTTCCAAAAGTGGACTCTGCACCGTTTTAAGAAATAAAGGCTTGTGCTGAGCCCAAATTTGGGGGTTCCAAGCTGTAATTTTTTTTCCAAAAAAGGGGGTACCCGCACTTCCCTAAATATGGGAGAAAAGAAGGGTGGTAGTCCCCTTTAGTTAAACGGTTTTTTCCCAAAGGGGACGGGGAGCGCGGACGTCGGAGCTGTAACTACGGTCAGGGCCAGTAATGTCCCTTTAAAAGGCCCCCTGGGTGGGGAAAAATGCTTCCGCCCCGCACCACCCAAAAATTGGGCAGGTACGCCCCTTTCTTTCCCCCACCTTTTTTCAAAATTCGCACCTTCGCCCAAAGTTTCCCCCTTCTCCCCCTCCCCCAAACCCCCACCTTCCCGCCCCCACAAAAAATGTCCCAACCCTTTTCCCCAAAGTGGGAGGGGACACGGGTACCAAAAGTTCTTTCCCCCCGGCTTGCCTCGGGGGAATGAAGTCACACAGGGGGGGGAATGTCCCGTCATGCAGCAAGGGAAACGATGTAGGCTTTCCCCCCCCAACTGCAAATTTGGGAAACCCTGGTGACGGACAATGGGAGGAACATGGTTTTCCCCGGGTTCACCCAGGAGGGAAAGGGCCCGCGCCCTGCAAAGGCGCCCCGTGTTCAAAATTGGGGTTTTGAAAAGGTTTTCCCGAAGTTTCCAACCCATCTTTTAGAACATTTGAAAATGGCCCGGAAAATGTTTCATGCACTTTTTTCCATTTCCCTACAAAGCCCGGAAAAACCCCCCTCGAGTTGCAGCGGAGAACGGCCCCCCCCCAACACACTCTGATAAGTGATGTTTCCCCCCTTGGGAAATTTTCCCCCTGCACATGTTTTGGGCCACCCGTTTTAAAAAAGAAAGGCCATTAACGATTTTTTTTATGATTTAGGGGACAAAAGTACTTTCCCCTTTTTGTAACCCTTTTATGCAGCCGTTGGGAAACTCAGCGTGACACCTTTTGGGTTTTTTGAGGCCCCTTTGGGAGGGGGGGACGTTATTTGTCAGTGCCCCGGATACGGGATTAAAAACATTTATTCCACTGTTCATGCCCCGGAACAGATGTGAAAAATCTGGGCTGGGCCCGGGGGCTGGGAGGGGCGGGCAACTAAAATCTGTGGCCCCAAAGAGTCCCGGGGGGGGACCCGAAATGGAGGAGGAAAGGGGGCCCTTGGAGCAGAAGCATTGTCTGGTGAAATGAGGGGATTTTCTACCCCGGGACAAAAGAGGGGAGCAAGGGGCACTGGGGGGAGGTGGATGGAATGAGGAAGAGGGGGGCAAAATGACCCCCAAGCACCGTGGGGAATATACAGGGGAAAAGGAGGCAGGGAGCCCCCCGGGGGGTCACTTGTGCAGATGGCCCGCAGCAAAGCTTATTTGCCTGGCTAGGGGACAGCCCAATTTGTCTGCAACCGGCAAGGGGGGATGCTTCTGGCCCCCCTCCCCCCTTAAAAAGGGCCCCCGCCCCTTTGGTCCAAAATGGGAGCCCCTTTTTCCCCCGCTATTGAGAGGGAAAACAAACTCCAAAACTATTGGGAAAACCTCCGTAATCATTGGCTTTCCCGCCCATGTGCGGCATTTGTCCCCCCCTGCCCGAAGGGCTTACCGGGGGGGGGGCCTCAGCGCTCACGAAATTTCTGCCGCGGCTTTTGGGGGGAAGGGGGGGGGTTAGGAACAAAACCAGTCCATCTTTTGTTTAAACCAAGTCTGGGTCCCCTGAAGAGCAGCTCCCCTTCACCCCATGTGAGGAAAAGGGGAGTCGCCAGCAGCAGCAGCAGGACCCGGAGCGTCCCTTAACCAACAGGGTTTTGGGTACTTTGGGCAGGGACTTTTGCCACCTCAGTTAGAAGATCCCCCTGGAAAAATGGGCAGACAAAAATGGGGTTTGTTTGGCCGGCAAATTGCCGAGTTTGCAGTGGAGAAGGTGTCCCCGCCCCGGGGCCCTTGTTTTGTCATCAGGCGGGTGCAGTGCCGGGGGCCATCGTTTACCCAAGGAGAACCCGTTGGGCCTGGGAAATTGGAAAAGACCGACTTTGTAAAATAATCAAAGGGGTGGATCGGCCAGGATTTCCACCCCACCAATGCCTTTGGGGTCCCGTCTGGGGTTCAAAATACCTGGGCCCCACCCCCATTCTGATGCCACCCCCCCACCTTATGCCACCCCCATTGTGACAGTTTTCCCCCAACTGCCTACCACCATCCTTTTTTCCAGGGATGGGATTTCCCCCCACCTCAACATCCCGTCTTTTGCCACTCCCCATGACCTCATGCCCGCTGTGGGTTGCTGTTGCCGTGACACCACACTGTGTTTATTGTGCCACGTCTGACCTCATGCCTTTCTGCTTTTTGGGGTTTCGGGGGGTCCTCCACCTGTGCATTGTGCCACCCCGCCCGTCATGCTGCGCCGCCGTTGGCCCCCCCCCGCTCTCATCATTGGGGCCATTTGGGGGCCTTTCCTTTTTTTGCCACCTCCAGAATGTTTATTGTGGAAATTCCCCGATCCATTTCTTTCTGGTGTGACCCTCCACACTGTGGATTGTGCCATCTTGGCCTAATATGTTTTTGGGCCCCCTCCAGGGAAAGGGCATTGTGCCAAGCCCGATCTCATCTGTGCTGTTTTGCCCCCCACCTGGAAATTTAAAGGTTTCCCCCTCTGTGGCCCCAAAACTGTTTAAAACCGCCTCCAGAATGTCTTGTGCCCCTGCCGATTTTATACTTTCTGCCGCCGGACCTCCCCCCCCCCCACCCCCCCCCCCCCGATTGTGCCAAATCTGTGGCCTAAAACTGTTTTTTCCCCCTCCCGAATTTTCATTGGGCCCCTGCCTGATCTCATGCTGCTTGCGTCGTGACCTCCACACTGGTTTTCATTGTGCCACTTTTGTTGGGCCTTTAAAATGTTTTGCCCCCCGAATGTCATTGGGGGACTGCCCGACCTCATTTCTGCTGCCGCCGAACCCCCGCTCTCAGTCTTTTGCCCCTCTGTGGCTTTCCCCCCCTGTTTTTGCCCCCTCCAGAATTTTTCATTGTGCCAAATGCCCTGACCTCATGCGGCCCGTGGCTTGGCCCCCGTCACCTCCCCAAAATCTGTCACTAATGTTTCCACCTGGGGCTCTCAGCTTGTTTTTTTTCCCGCTTTTTCAGGCTCATTTTCCCCCTTGAAATTTTTTGTCAGTTTTGCCCTCTTAAGTGGCCCAGGGAAATTTTTATAGTGAAGCGATTCTTAAAAGCGGGGGCATCATGTGGGGTGTTTTACTAAAACCCCAACATTGATGAAGACCAAACCCGCTCCCCCCTTTTTATATTTAAAACATGGCACAACGTTTAAAAAGCACCCCGCAAAGGCCTTTTTGTCAGCCCGGGAAAAAGTGCTTTTTAACCCCCGAAATTTGGGGGCCGAAGAAATTTGGGCCGAAATTTTTTTTTTTGTCGGGAAAAAATTTGGGGAAGTGACCGAATCAAATTTGAGAAAATTTGCCCCTCTCTTTGTTACGACCCGGATGAGAGCTCCTCGTCTTGCTGCACATGCTAGACATCTTTTCTCTTTTTCAGGCAATACTGGGCAGGGCTCTTTCCCCCCCCCTATAAAACAATCAAACTCAAATGTGGGAAAGGGGGTGGGGATTTTCCCAAAACCGCTGGGTCCCCATTATATGCCAAAATTTTAAAAAAAATCATACACGCCTCCTTTTTTAAAAACCCGCAGGGGGGGAAATACAGGGGTAGCTTGTTAGCAGGCGCCGGGCCCCCAGTGCTGAAAGGGGGGCAGCGCGCTGATGTAACATCATCGCGCTGAGCACAGAGGCTGGAGCGCAGCGCATCGGAAGAGCGTGGACAGAGGTAAGTAACCTATTTCTTATTTAAGCTGCCCCAAACCTGCCTATACCGCCCCAAACCCCGCCTATAATTCCCCCATGATGCCCCCAAAAATTTTTCTTTTTAAAGCCCCCTAATGCCCCAGCCTGCCTATTTTAAAGCCCCCAAAACCGCTTTTAATGCCCCCAAAAACCCGCCTTTTAATGCCCAAACCCGCCTATTACCCCAAAGCCTGCCTATAATGCCCCAAAAACCTGCCCAAAAATTTCCTCAAACCTCCCATAATGGCCCTATAATTTCCCCCAAAACCTGCCCATAAAGCCCCCAAACCCGCCTATAATGGGCCCCAAACCTGCCTTAATGCCCCTATAATGCCCCCCAAACCCGGGTATATAACCCCCAAGCCTGCCTTTATACCCCCCAAGCCTGCCTATAAACCCCCCAAGCCTGCCTGTATACCCCCTAGCCAGCCTGTATACCCCCTGACCTGCCTGTATAGCTCAAGCCTGCCTATATACCCCCCCGCCTGCCTATACAGCCCACCAAAATACCCATTAAAAGCCCCCCTAAGCCTTTCCCATATAGGCCCCCCCCTAAACCTGCCAAAGTACCCCCCCCCTAAGCCCCGCCCATTAGACTCCCCCTAAGCCTGCCTATATAGCCCATATAGCCCCCCTAAAGCTTGACTGCCTGTATAGCCCCCTGAAGCCTACCTGTCTACTTATATGGGACCCCTATAGCCCACCTAACCCCTGTCTACCTGTATTGCTCCCTATAGCTACCTAAACCCCACATGCCTGCTTGCCTCTTTCGGGCCTCCTATAGTCTATTTACCTATCTGTCTACCTATTTGGGCCCCACCTATAGCCTAGCTACCTGGGGCCCCCTGACAGCATACCTACCTACCTGGGACCTTAATACCTAGTGCCTATCTACCTACCTGTAGCCTACCTACCTAATTGAGACCTGCCTAACTACTGCCTGCCTGCCTACCTAGCATCTTCCTAGGGAATATTTACAGCCTACCTACCTAGGGTTTACCAACCTATCTAATGGGGTCTACCTTCTTATATGATTCAGAAGGAGTACAGGCCATAGCTGTAACACAATCTCCAGGGGGTGAATTCTCTGTTCCTCCCCTCTAGGAGACTGTGCCTTTAAGCTATGGCCTGTACCCACTCTCCCACCCATGGGACGTTTGTACAGAGGTGGGGGGGCAGTGAGGAAGGTGCTGAAAAAGTGAGGATTCTAATACATGGGTGTCCAAATCTGCAGGGACGAGTGGCGGCCGGGAGAAGTCATCATGTCAGTCTGGACGAGATGCATAAAAAAAAGAACAGACAACGACTCTGTAGAGAAATGTCACCTGTGAGTCACAAGATGTAACTGCACTGTAATCACTTATATGTCTGCCGAGCCTGTTTTCACCTATCTACCACTATATGGTCACTGAATGGAGGTAACATACAGTTTTTAGGGCACTTGTGTACATTGGTACATACCACTATATGGTCACTGTATGGAGGTAATATACAGTTTGTAGGGCACCTGTGTACACTGGAATCTACCACTATATGGTCCCTGTAATATTGATCTTTATTCAGTAAAAGTATAGGAGTATTATTCAGTCACTATGTGGTGGTAATTTGTGGTAGTGTTCTGGGGGCATAATCAGGTTCATATGTAGTAGTGTTATTGATAATGTTGGACTTGGTATAGTGGGATTTGTTTGGTAGCAATATAATAGTGATATGTAAGGTGAGGTAATCACTCCTTGTATTATGTAGTAACTGCATTACTTAAGAAGTCCTGGTAAATGTTTGTTGTCGGGAAGGTGGGGGGGGGGGCATCCAAAGGTTTGCTATGGGGGCCAGGCTTCGCACGTTACGCCCCTGAATACACTGAAAGCTGAAGCTGAATAAACCAGACATGAAATGCCTTTGTGGCAAAACTCCTTTAAAAACAATTAGAAATCACACAAGCAAAGTGTAAGCAGTGTCTAAACCGTAATAAGGTCATATGGCTTCCCAAATGGTCATAACTATTTACCACAAGGACAACAATGTATGGTAAACAGGCACATAAGCACATAGTATATAAAATATAAATAACAGTATAGCAAAAAAATAATTATTAGTCCCTAAACAGATATGGAGCGAAAGGCATATGCATCAATATCAAGAAAAAAAACCTGTCCATGCAGACACCAGTGGGAATAGAATTCCCAAGCATATCGCCGTTAGCATGGCTTCATCAGGGGCTTCATCATTTCTCCTGCAATAGCGTTGCAGGGAAATAGAACACTTGCAGCCGGTTTCTCCACATATTACAGCTAATCGCTTTAATCTAAAAAATCTTGATCTCTTTTCAATAATTTAACAATCGCATGGCCTCTGATCTGAATCCCTATTTTCATATTGTTACATATAAAATGGGAAAGGGACAAGAAAATAACATTGGTCTCATCTACAGCAACATTTCAGGATTTTCGTCATCAGATTCTATAAAATATTGTTGCATTTTCAATCTAATCTATACTGTTGGGAATATGAATTGTGGTCAAACCACAAAAATGCTGTCTCCACTTACTGCCTGCACTCGCTACCTGCGCTTGCTTCCTACATTTACTGCCTCTGCTTGGTCTCTTATATTGAAACTAATTATGTATGAAGCAAATGGCCTGAGACTTTCAGAGCTGCCATTCCATTCTGTCTGTCTCACCTTTGTACGTTCAGAAATGAAACTTGTGGCTCCATCTTCAGCTCTTTATTCTGGAATTGAGCACAATTAATTCAATTTGAGGAAGTCGCCAGCTAAGGGTGAGATGTCAGATTGAATATTTCTGCAATTGTTACCCCATGATATTTCTGTAGAGACATATAGGCATGGCCCAGAGTCGGATGAATGAAGGCAATGTCATATGCTTAAAGGGATCAGGATTTTTTTTGGGGGGGTGAGGGGAGTGGGCTGTTGGTGTTGTTGTTCAAATGTATCTCATGGCGATAGAACAAAATATTTGTGAGAGATCATAGGACTGCAAGACTGTGAAGCATAAAAATACAGATTCTTCCTAGCTTGGAAACACTAGATTGCATCCATCGGTCTTAATATCAGCCCCCGCTTAGCTTCAAGTGGCTGATAACAGGGAAAAATTATATTCATCCAGGGTCAGTTTTAGACCTGGGTGAATACAGTTTGCTTTGGGAAAAATAAAAGTAGAGCCTTGAGTGTTGAAATATCATACCATCAAACAGTCACACACAATATACTATAGTTACAATCAATATACTAAGACCAGTGTTATCAATTATACCACTATACAAGGTCCAAATAAAACCGCCACACAATGAGCTCTGACATTAGCACTTACTAGTGGCTCATTATTGTAATACTGTTACTGAATGAAAATCACCCACACAAGGACCAATTTTGCCACCATACAGTGACCATATAGTAGTAGATATGAGTTCTACACTGGTAACACACACACAGTACAGTTCTATCTGGTAACACACAGGAGATGTCTTATCTGATTGGAGTAATTTTTTCTGTTTTCTTCATCTGGTCTCATGTGAGAACTTTTTCCAGCCACTACTTGTTTCTGCAGAGTTTGCTCTCCAGATTTTGGCTCTTTACCTTTCCATCATCATTCCAACCTTTACCCAACCTACACAAAATGAAACCATCCTGCAGCTTTCCACAATTTTGTGCCTGTTGTTGCCCCATCTGCTCCTATTATTATACCTGCTTTTTGCAAAGTGACATTTTTATTTCAGGTTCACTGTCCCTTTTATTGTCACTTAATAATCTGACTCCTGGTCAGCAGCAGTTTAAAGTTCATTATTACTTTATGGCTCTTATTAACTTTTAGTTGGGAATTCAGTATATTTCACCAGGGCATATAAACAAAGTAAAAATCACCAGCACTGACAGACGGCCATCCCAGAGCTTTCTCACAACTTCCAATCCGCCACAATAGAATGGTGCAAAATGCCATACAGTAATTAGTTGCACCTAAGCTATAAAGACCTTGGCATGGAGCTCATATCATCCTGGAAATGCAACTTATTGATTAAGAATAAAGCTTGAGCTGAAAAGCAAATATCCGTATAATAATAGCGGCTTAGACACTATAACCCTCCTACCACTCCATACACCCCAACACCCACACTTGCACTCCCTATATTCACCTTGTTCCATGTAAAATTGCACTCAGGAAATATAGTATATATGAGAAAAGCATGACTATAAGTTTCCAGTGGTTGCAGCTTGTTTAACCTTCAGTGGAGAGACAAAGGTTGCTTATGGGTTATTTAAACACATGGGTTTATTGCATCTTTACATAGCTTTTAAAATCTTTGCTCTGCTGTGTTAGACTGTAACAGCTAATAGCTGTTTGTTTTCTCCATGACATATTTACCCATGCTAGCAAATATGTGTAATGCTGCTGCCTTAATTTATTTCCTTTAATGCCTTCATAGGGGCTTTTTCTCCTCTGTATCAACACTGAATGATTATAGTTTTCCCTTCATAGACTTCATTTGTTTTTTAACCTTCCTATGTTACTATAGGCTTCAATGGATAGATGCACACAGTCAGTGGTAACTAAGCTTCACCTCAGGGTAGGAAGGACTATAACATGGCAACTGAAAGTGATGCATCATGGGAGATCCGTAAAGTAACAAATACATTATTTATAATTTGGAATTATCTAATTTGTATACTGTGTTATTGTTTTATACTTAGAGCTAGAGGGTTAAATTGAACCTCCTGGGCTTCAATGCAGACTGTGTACTAGGTCATACCTTTAATTCTGGTATTTTCTAATCATGTAGAGGCTCCCTTAGGCACCAGGGCCAAGGTCTGACTGCTCTACATTTCTGCACCAGCTATCATCAAGATTTAGTTTCCTGTCCTATCTCTGTATATTACATACTTCGGCCAAGATGGCTTGTAGGTGCCCTCCTTAGCAGAGAATTCTTGTTAAAGGAGGGTTATCAGTGTTATAAGACTACATTATGTATGGTCATGTACTATCAGGTGGATGATTTACATGTTTAATGCACAAGGCATAAAAGGGTTAAGATTACGTCATATGTTTCACAGCAGCTGACCATTACATTGTGTTGGTCTCTGTAGAACCAGCAGATTCTGGAAAGTGTTAATGGTGGAAATGAATATGAGGGAAAGGCAGTGATTTATCAATAAGTGAGAGGCTGTAATGGATCAGCAGCTGGAGGGCGGGGAAAAATTAACAGTATTTTCTATGGTCTTCAGACCACAGGGAGACCTCTTATTGTTAGAAACTCAGTGTGAAGTGATTAATGGAGTAAGGTTTACTGGCTGCAAGATAGTACAGAGGACGGGAACATGAGGTGGAGGAGAGGGAGGGAGGAGAGGCAATGAATGAATCAGGAATGGCTCCTGACCATTGACAGCTTCTAAGGAAAGAGAGAGAGAAAGGGATGAATGGAATTGGGATTGGATGTGTAGTGATATGGCAGTATAACATTGGGAAGGAGGGAAAATAGAAAGGAAAGAAGGAAGGAAGAGAGAGAAAGGATGGAGATTAAGGAAAGAAGCAACTAAGTAAAGGAGGGATGTCAGGAAGAAAGGAATGAAAGAGAGAGAAAGAGGGGGTAAAAATCAAGAAAGGAAGGAAAGAAGGAGGGGAAGGCAAAGAAGTAAAGAGAGAAAGCGACATGAAGATAGGGAGAAAGCAGGGAAGGATGCAAAAAAAGGAAGACAAGAAAGAAAGAACATGGACAGAAAGAGAAGAAGAAAAGGAGATTCTGAGAAGTTTGAAGAAATAAAATATATGTTTAATAAGGAATATTAAGGAAAATAAGTAAGGAAGATGTAAGCAAAAAAGGGTTAAAGGCTGACAACAGAAATGGAGAAAAGAAGATTAGAAAATATAGTAAAAAACACAGGAGACAATGGATAAAAACAGAAATAAAAAAAGAAACCATGGAAGCCAGGAAAGCAAGAGCGTAAAGGAAGGCAGAGGAGGAGGCAAGAGATACAAGGTGGAAGAGAAAAGCAAAGACATAAAGACATTGCTTATGTGGAGAGCAAGAAATGACAGAGAGGAGGTGGGAAAGGGGCAAGTCACAGGACAATACACAGGTAGAAATGGTTAGAGCTGAGGTTTCTACTTCCCAGAAAGTCCATTCTATACTGCTGGTGCAGCCTAATAAATGCAAGGCTACAGGTTGCCCACCTGCTCTCTGTGGAACCATACCACGGTTGCATGGCTCACTTACTGAGCATTCTGGATGGAAAATGTCTAATCAGTGTAGGACAAACAGACAGAGAGACATATAGATAGATAGATAGATAGATAGATAGATAGATAGAAAGATAGATAGATAGATAGATAGATAGATAGATAGATAGATAGATAGATAGATAGATAGATAGATAGAGCCAGCCTTCTGTTCAGCTAGTCTGCAGTACTCTGGTATCAGTCAAGGGAAGGGACTCATCACTGGCCATTGATCCTAGTGGCTCCATTGAGCTTTTTGGTCACAGCTAAACAATCGTGAATGAGTTAAACAATAAGCCCTGCTTTGATTAGTGCTGCAGGGACCAGTGAGGGACCTTGTCCAGATTAAGGGGACAGCAGTGGAGAGGTGCAGGCAATCCACCTTGTTCTATAGCTTGTGACGTCCCCAGACAGGTGTGAGAGCAGTCACCTGCCCTTTTACACATCCTAGATTACAGTGTCAACTCTTCATATCCAGCCCTGATCTGCACTTGGAGAAATGTGAAGCAGACTCAAGCAGATATTTAAGTAACGATCGTGTCTGAAAACTCCAGCTCTCTGTGCTGTAATTGTTCACTGCAGAAATAAGCTGATTTATGTCTCTAATGAACACTTCGATCAGGGGAGGGTGTTTTCTATAGGTAGGCTCAATATACAATGATCATTCATTATTGCAAAATGCAAGAGACAGGTGGCTCAGAAATACCAAGACAGACTCCATTCACTACTCCACTGACAGACAGAGGATGAGCCATCTGTACGTGTGTGATTAAATGTATCCAGAGTGGGAGAGGGATGTCAGCTTTAAGTCTGTGTGAGATTGGAGAGCAGATGCAGACATCACATATAGTATATACACTGTGTATGTGACAATGCAACGCAATTCAGCAGGTGTGAAGTGAGTTGTATACACTGGAGCTCCTAATTAACTGCATGAATATAGGTGAGGATCCAGCAATATGTGTGTGTGTGTGTCTATATGGCTCTCTGGCTATTGAGATTCAGTACATACACTTCATTATCTGTGGTAGGAATGTGGGAGTGAAATGTTGCACAGGGAGGAGGTCGGAGTAAAGGGATTTTAGTTCTGTACTTGGTATTAGTATTTCACTTGATGAATGCAACATCATCCGTGGCCATTGCACATTTACAAAGTGTCTTCCAGCAGATGTTACCTCTTTCTAGTGCTTTCCTGCCCTACAACAGCAGTGTTCTCATTTAGGAGAGATCATCTGTCTTTTATACTTAGACCTGATGCTATTACAGGGTGATGCTACATGTAGCAGAGGAGAACAGAGCATCCTATGGTGGTAAATGGCTGGAAGTTAGCCCTAGCATACACACAGGCAATCGCGGCTCGTCCATCTGCCGGACTTCAGCACCAGGGACAGATCCTTCTCCAGCAATGGATGCAGATACAGTAGAGCCTGGATATCCTGTTGTTGTATATGAGGGAATAAAACTGTGAGCACCTTGTATAAGAAGATGTACAGAAAGAATGGCTGCATGCTATGTAGACATATATAGCAGAAGATCTGCGTGATCACAGACCTGACATTCATCCATTCTATTGTGCTACAAGTGTTTAGTCTAAAGTATTGAATATTCCAACCACAATGTAAAATATTTGCCATCAGTAACTGTTGTCATTGTAAATATTTTCACCAGACTGAAGAAACAATTACATAACTTAAAAGGACAGTTGATTAAGGGATGCAGCTCAGGGGCTGATGCTATATACACTTTAGATACATCTATATCACGTCAGCCCACCCCAGAGGGAATGTGTTAAATTTCATACAGATATTATGTTAGTGAACGATGTCATGGACGCTTAAACATTCCCATATACAAATACCTACACCCACATCGCACACCCACACACTCCCATACAGTCATCAAATAGACCCCACATCTCCCACACATCAGCGACAACAGATAATGATGAGCAATGGTCAGTGATTAGCAATAAAAGAGAAGAATCGTATTACATCCAGCAATGTACAGGGCAGAGCAGTGACACGGGGTGAGATGCTTTATTAGGGGAGGATTTCATGGTTGCACATTAAGAATTATTAACCATTGCAGACTATTCTGTTCCACATTCCTTAAGAAACCTCCAGAGCTGAAAAACCAGTGAACGTCAGAAGATCGTGCAAAATAAGAGCAAGTGCCAACAAGAGTATTACAGCTGGACATATTAAGACTGTTACTAACCATCAGGAGGCCATCTACTGGATCCTATGTATCTCAATATAAATAATGCTAAAGAAGGAGAAGTATCAAAGAAAAGATAGCAATAATTGGGGTGAATGGCATGAGAAGAGATCTGGAAGTATGTGAGTCAGACAGTGAAGCAGAACAGAGATATCTAGAACAAGTGCAAAAGAAATAGAAGATAACCTGATGGAAATCCTCTACTGGAAGATCATGGATCAACGTCAAGCAAAAAGCAACATGTGAAGCAGTATTGATTGCATTGCTTTCCATTGACATCACACAACATGACAGCTCTTAACAGGTGGAATGGCTCCTACCTGAAATAGTCGCAGGATATTTGCTACCATGATGGACACTGAACTTTCAGATGCCCCAATGACTCCCACTACTTTCTCCGGTCTGACGTAGACTGGTGGCTCCCCGTTGGTGCAGCGAGCATCAGATGCATCCTTTTGTATGAGAGCCTGGACAAAGGTGAGAGACTGCTCCAGAGCATAGGTGTCCCTAGAGCAGGTGTCCAAAATCCGAGCCCCTAAAGTGATGTTTGGCAGAAGCTCCGGGTCACTGTTGATCTGATCAATGGCATATAGCATGGCTTCCAGCCTGTGGATCCCGTTTTCTTTCCTTATATCCCCGCATGGCATTCCAGCAAGACCTCTAGCATGGACAGGAAAGAGTCCCCCCAAAGTAATATCTCCTTCAAGTCGGATAGAATGAGGCGCATATGGCTCCTGTCCAGATACCAGAACTACACAAACCCAACAGCCCAGCCAGTAGGAGAATTGGAGCAGGTGTATCAGCCAAGAGCCCCCCAGAGTCAGCATGGCTGCCCCTTGAGGGAAGGGAATGTCCTCCTTTCGAGGAGGTGGTTTTCCAGCTGTGAGAGTCCCCGTCACTAAAAGATAAGCTTCTTCCCTTGGAACCGCTGCTGCCTCTGACAGCACAGTGGTTGCCTCTGCACATCCACAGCTTTAAAGCTGCTTTCGGAGGCTGGTCCGCCCACCCACCTCATGTCATCACGTAGCCTGCGTGTTATGTCATTTTCTTGGGAATTTGGGGGTCTTGGCTGCCTAGCTCTCGGTTCTGTTACCTGTGTGAGCTTGAGGACGAGTAGCTGTCCCAGTGCTGAACCTGGTGCATGTCGTGCAGCCGCAGAACACTATAGATAGCAGCAGGGCTGCTGATAGGGGGAACAACCAGTACACCCATACCGAGCCCGGCCAGACTGTGAAGCAAGGGGGGGCCCGCCGTCGCCGGCAGGTACCGCCCCCTTGCTCCACAGTAATGGGAGAGAGAGCATAAGTTCGATCAGTGAGACTTACTTCAGCTTGCAGCAGCCTGTCACTTGCACGGAGTGCAGTGTGCAAGGAGCCGTCCCCCTCCTCCCTCTGGCCGTGGGCATGACTGATCTGCGGGCTGCCAGAGGGAGGAGGGGGGACGGCTCCATGCACAGTGACAGGCTGCTGCAAGCTGAAGTCTCACTGAAAGAACTTATGCAAAGTAAAGCTATTGTGTGCAACTCCATCTGCAGCAGGGCCCCCTATTTTACCACAGGGATGCCAGACCACTTCCCAGTCCTGTGGGGCCCCAATCAAGGCTCCTAAGATTTGGGGGCCCCGATCAAGGCCCCTGGGATTTGTGGGGCCATGCGCAAAGCCCCTAAGATTTGTGGGGCCTTGAGCAGGGCCCCACAAATCTTAGGAGCCTTGAGCGGGGGCCCCCCAAATCCCAGGGGCCTTGATCGGGGCCCCCAAATCTTAGGGGCCTTGATCGGGGCCCTGCAAATCCCAGGGGCCTTGATCGGGGCCCCCAAATCTTTGGGGCCTTGATCGGGGCCCTGTAAACCCCATGGGCCTTGATCGGTGCCTTGATCGGGGCCCTGCAAATCCCAGGGGCCTTGCTCGGGCGGGACACCAATTTTAAAACTTGATTTGGGGCCCGCCAATTCCAGGGGCCTTGATGGGGCCCCAAATCTTAGGGTATTGATCGGGGCCCCTGCAAATTCTTAGGGGCCTTGATCGGGGCCCAGCAAATCCCAGGGGCCTTGATTGGGACCCAAATCTTAGGGCCCTTTATGGGACCCCACAAATCCAGGGCCTTGATTGGGGCCCACAAATCTTAGGGTCCTTGATCGGGGCCCTGAACATCACATGGGCCTTGATCGGGGCCCCGAAATCTTTGGGGCCTTGAATGGGGCCCCAAAATCCCAGTGGCCTTGATCGGGCCCCCAAATCTAGGGGCTTGATTGGGGCCCCAAATCTTAGGGCCTTGATCTGGGGCCCTGCAAACCCAGGGGCCTTTGATAGGGGCCCAAATCTTTGGGGCCTTGATCGGGGTCCCGCAAATCCCCGGGGCCTTGATGGGCCCCGCAAATCTTAGGGGCCTTCAGCGGGGGCCCCGCAAATCTTAGGGGCCTTGATTGGGGCCCACAAATCCCAGGGGGCCCTTTATCGGGGCCCCCAAATCTAGGGGCTTTGATCGGGGCCCCCAAATCTTGGGGGCCTTGATCGGGGCCCTGCAAATCCCAGGGGCCTTGAGCGGGCCTCCCAAATCTAAGGAGTCTTGATTGGGGCCCTGCAAATCTTTGGAGCCTTGATTGGGGCCCCATAAGTCCCGGGGGCCTTGATCGGGGTCCCCAAATCTTTGGGGCCTTGATCGGGGCGCTGCAAATCCAGGGGCCTTGAGCGGGGCTCCAAATCTTAGGCCTTGATTTGGGGCCCCCCCAAATTCCCGGGCCTTGATCGGGGCCCCAAAACTTGGGGCCTTACGGGGCCCGGGAAACCCAGGGCCTTTAACGGCCCCAAAATCTTGGGGCCTTGCGGGGCCTGAAAAACCCCCGGGGGGTTGTGGGGT
>JAODAL010027765.1:0-54401 GCA_025379985.1 Phyllomedusa bahiana
CAAAACCCCTTTTACAGAATAAGGGGAAACAGCGCTGGAAACAGCAGGTCTGACACTAGCTTGTGCTGCCCTCAGCAAGGGGGGCATAACCTGTGTAGAAAGGTTCCCTTTAAGCAACCTAAATGAGCAATCCAGGCAATGGTTTCTGTATTGACCCCAATGTATGACCAGAAGTTTCATCTGCATCTCTCGCTCTCTCAATGGGGTCTTTAGTTCTATCACAATCATGTCCTGTCCCCAAGATGCACCTTAAAAAATGGCTGATGGATCTGAGACTCCCGAGCGGAGGCCACATGTGTGTGTTGCTCTCTTTAGTTATAGTTGGAAAACCAAGACTACAATGATTAGAGGCGCATTATATCCTCTTCCTGGGGCACAGAGCAGGGGACCCCAATTCTGATCTCTGAAAGATAAGTGGAACCAAGACTCTCAGCCATTTTGGATAAAACAATTGTGGAACTGCGTCCACCCCCCCATTTGCATGGCCCAATGCTAAAAAAAAAAACTCCAAAAACTATGGAACACCTGAAACTAGGTGTTCCATAGTTTTTGGAGGTTTTTTTTTTTTTAGCATTGGGCCATGAAGATGGGGGTGGGTGGACGCAGTTCCGCCATTGTTATTTGGGCTTCATTTTTACAGCATTGCCGTGCGGGATAAATGACAGGAGAATTTTACTATGTGGTCGGTACAATTACAATGATATCAATTGTACAGTTTTTTTTTATTTTTATTACTTTTACACAATAGAAATGCGTTTATAAACAACTGCGTTTTTATGTCGTCAGTCATTTTTACTTTTTTTTTTATAGCCATCACCGTGCGGTATATATGACCTGCTAGCTTTACTCAGCAGCTCGATACGATTACAGCGATACCCAATTTTCATTTATTATTTTCATGTTTTACTGCTCTTATACAATAAAAACACTTATTCAAAAAGGAAAACATGTTTTTCCATCGCTATAGTCAGAGCTATAACTTTATTTTTCTGTGTACGGAGCTGTGTAGGGGCTTGTTTTTTGCTGGATAAGCTGACTTTTTTTTTTATTATTGGTATCATTTTTGAGGGGGCAAGGCTTTTTGAGTGCTTTTAAATCAGTTTTTGAAGGCACGGTGAAGAAAATACTGCAATCCTAGAAGCGTTTTTTTTTATTTTTAAAAGCACTCACCGTGCAGTATCCGTGACAAGTTAGTTTTAATACGTGGGTCTCTAATATTGCAGCGATACCCAATTTATATAGTGGTTTTTATGTTAGAGCAGTTAAAGCAATAACTAATTTATATCTTTGTTTTATGCTAGAGCAAAAAAAGTGTTTTGATTGTGTAACGCAATATTTATGAATCACTACCTTCTAATAGCCATAACTTTTTATTTTTCTGCATACAGAGTTGTGTAAGGGCTTTTTTTTTTGCGGGATGAACCGATGTTTTAATTGGTACAACTCTGGCATTTATATTCGTTTTTGATCGCTTTTTATTCCATTTTATGTGCTGCGTTATGAAGGGAGGAGAAAAAAAAAATAAAATCGCAATTCTGTGACTTTTTTTTTACGGTGCTCACCATAATATGACAGATATATAAGGTGGTTCATTATGCGGTGATACCAAATATGGGATCTTTTTGGGATCGAGTGGTGTTTGTAAAGGAGAAAAGGGCGGTGTATGTGCTCTTCTATCAGTGATCTTCAGATCACCGACACAATAGAGATCATTACATAGCATAACTGACTCTATGGTAACTGTCAATCACTATGCCGGCCGTGTGATGTCACATGCAGCCTGGAAGTGTTTCTTATACTCCCGGGCTGTGAGGTGAGACATCAGCAGCGACGATCGTGCCGCGGCTGCTTCTATGGAGGACAGCAGGAGCTCACTCCCTCCGTCTGCCCCTAGCTGCAGTGATCACGATAGATCGCAGCAGCTAAGGGGTTAATCAGCCATGGCCAGAGCTCACTCAGGTCGCGGGTGATGCATCATGGGGCCAGCGGTATATATCCCACCGATTTCATGCTGCAATAGCGTGGGCCCCGCTTGAGGGCTCACACAATGAGCAGGATGTACCAGTCCGTCCAAAGTCCAGAAGGGGTTGTCCATGTCATATGACAAACTAATATAAGGCTTTAGGGGCCACTTTAAAAGAACAAAAAACATATACTCGCCCGTCTCTGGTTCCCGGCTCCAGCGCTGGTCGTCTCCTGCTTCATTCTGTCACTTATGACCACACGCGTCCCCTCTGCAGCGGTCACCTGCCTCCACTTACGTCACCGGTCAGAGCTGTTCACATCCAAACAGAGACATAAAATGAGAGGCACCGGGCCCCCGAGGTAGGAGAGTATACTTTGTTTTTTGTTTTAATGGGGCCCCTACAGCCCAATATTAGTTTTTTTTATAGGCGGTGGACAAGCCCTTTAACAAAGTTCAGGAAATATATATAATAAAGAACTAAAACCTTAATTCCACATTTTCCTACACATTGGGCCTCATTTATTAAACTGCCTAAGGCTATGTTCACACAGTGTATTGCGGCGCATATAGTATGTGCCACAATACGGCGGGTGCTTTGAAAGCAGTGCATATTTCCAAAGCATGGGGCTGGGGGGGCGGAAGCCTGTCGGCCCCATTGACATGCATTGTTTGCGGTGCGTAATCGCTGCCAACAATTGAAATGTCAGTTCTCCACCCGTGTACAAAACGATCGTATTGTACACGCGGGAGAGGAAACGACACATGATCCATAGCTCTCTATGAGAGCCAAGAATTACCGTCATTGAGGCGCGCATTTCGCAGTGTATAAAACACAATACGCGGCAAAATGCGCGCCCAAATAAGCCTTGTGAACACACCCTAAGGGTCCGCCCACACGGCATGGGGTTTCAGTTGGTTTTTGGATTTTAAAGCCATCTAAAAACCAATTGTCAACCGTCCCCATAGATGTCAATAGAAAATCTCAGTTGTATTCTACAAAGCTTGGATTTTCTGACGTCAGATTTCAAAACTGAAGACTTAGCTGAAAAAAAAAAAAACTTGAAACGTGCACAGATCAGCAGCGCAGGCGCCGACCTGCTTCTGAGGCCTGGTGTGCGGCCGGCCCCGCGGTGTTGGACCTCCGATCCTCTACGGTGGGCCAGTCCGACACTGGAAACCGTCCCCCTAAACGAGGGGTCTTCAAACTGCGGCCCTCCAGCTGTTGGGAAACAGCAACTCCCATCATGCCCACTGTTATAGATTCTATAAATGCATGTTGGGAGTTGTAGTTCCCCAACTGCCATAAACGTTGAAAAGATGTTAAATGCTGGCCAGATTCTCTAGTCCCAGCGGTATTTTAGCTGCGTCTGTGGCCGTAACCTGACAGTAAAACAGTCTCTGCCGCCCAAAGCAGCCGAGCGGAGCTCAGCCGTCATTTCTCAGGGCCGGTCCCCACTGCACGGATTTTACGCCGGACGGTTTCTTAGACTGCCGGCGGTCCGAAAAACATAGAACAAGTTCATTCTTCCGCCTGGTTTTCGGACAGAACATGAACATCAGTGAAGGGGGAGGGTTTGAATCTGCCCCCCGCAGCCGTGTGCACGGCCCCAAAACAGAGCACATACCGGTCGGATAATCTGAGCGGTATTTGCTCTTTGCTGAGGGGACGCGACCTTACACTGCTCAGGAAAAGGCGCAGCAGCTGTGATCTATGAGGCCCAGTGCATTATCCATCCCTACACATATTGCACATGGCTGCCATCGTCACATCCGTATCGCTCCAAAGCCTCTTAAAACTTCCTCCCACTCCCCAAAGTAACAAAATCTAATCATTCGGTGCCCCATTTCCCATAACCTACAGCTCCTCCTGCACAAAGTCCTCACACAGGGGTCTAGACACAAACTAAAAAGAACAGGGAGAGACCGGCCACATCGGACTTTGAGCTCCTGTTGTTCTGATCCGATTTGTATAGGGAATAATGAAAGGCTCCTCCATTGATTGAGTTTGCTTTGTTCTGTCAGAAATAGAGCAAAAAAAAAAACAAAACCTGCCAGAGAGGACCCTTATATAACCGGATGGATCTGTCAAACGGAGCCGGTAATCTTTCTGGATGTGGAGGCAGATCTCAGAAATTTCAAAAATAAGACTAAAAGTTTGTTTTGTTTTTTTCTTTTTAAACAAGTCCCTAGAACAGATCAGTTAAAGGTTTTTTTGTTTTTTTTAAGCCTTTTAAACTGGGCGGTTGGGTTCCCCCTTGTGCACCTCTTCCTGGTGTGAGCTCTGATAGCAGCAGTGAGGATTGCTGGACGTTCCTCTTCCAGGCCGGCTATCAGCAGGACCTGATACGTGTGAAGAAAGTCAGAACCCCCCCCCCCCCCCCCCCAATCCCAGTGCAGATGAACCCATTATCCTGTTGTGTATTGCCCTTGTCACTGCCCTGTCAATCAACTCTAATCTCTTCCATTCCTGTCCAGAGTATGATAGCACAATTGCGTCATTACCTACTATTTGTAATGCAGCTGCAGTAAAGCGAGACTGGTCTGCTTGCCATTCAGAGATAGGACAAGAAGTTACATGTTATTTCTAATTGCACAGGACCGCCAACAAGCGAAATCTTAAAAAAAAACACCTCCAGGAAGTGTCCCTTTAAACATAAGGTATATAGTGAAGTGCAGCGCGGCTTTGTAGCACTGTCAGTGGAACTACAGAGCACAGCAGGATACAGCTCCCTGGAGCAGCACATGGGCTCAGTATTACAGGAGCAGCCAGCTCCACCCGGCACCGGACAATGACAGGCGATCATGGCGGGCACCCGGCTTTCCCAGGAACAGACAAGCAGCTCCGCTCTACCTGCTGCAGGACGGTACATGACGCCTCCTGTCCTGCAGAGGTGACACACAGCGACTGCGCCCGCAGCCATCCCCCACCACTCCCCACAACGCACCTGCATGAGAGGGGCTCCAGCTCAGCGTGCGCCCGGCACCGGGTGTGCAGCGCCCATCAGGCTGCAGCGTGCGAGGCGAGCTCCCGGCACCACAACACGACCAGCACTGCTCTTCCTCCACTCTGCCCAGCAGCTGCCCGGGACGTCGTCGACGTTGCACACGCGCCGAACGTCATGACGCGCTGAAGTCACGTGGTGAGTTAGGAAGCGGTGCTTCCTGGGAGCTGTAGTAACACAGGGATTGTAAAAACTACACTTCCCATCATTCCGTGAAACGCGTCATCTCTGAGGAGAAGAGGAGGCGTCATACAGGATGGGCGTGGTGACGTCACTGTCCTGTAGGCTGGGCGTGGTGACGTCACTGTCCTTTAGGATGGGCTGTCACTGTCCTGTGGTGACGTCACTGTCCTGTAGGATGGGTTGTCACTGTCCTGTAGGATGGGCTGTCACTGTCCTGTGGTGACGTCACTGTCCTGTGGTGATGTCACTGTCCTGTCTGATGGGCAGTCACTGTCCTGTAGGATGGGCGTGGTGACGTCACTGTCCTGTAGGATGGGCGTGGTGACGTCACTGTCCTGTAGGATGGGCTGTCACTGTCCTGTAGGATGGGCTGTCACTGTCCTGTGGTGACGTCACTGTCCTGTGGTGATGTCACTGTCCTGTAGGATGGGCTGTCACTGTCCTGTGGTGACGTCACTGTCCTGTAGGATGGGCTGTCACTGTCCTGTAGGATGGGCTGTCACTGTCCTGTGGTGATGTCACTGTCCTGTAGGATGGGCTGTCACTGTCCTGTGGTGACGTCACTGTCCTGTAGGATGGGCTGTCACTGTCCTGTAGGATGGGCTGTCACTGTCCTGTGGTGACGTCACTGTCCTGTGGTGATGTCACTGTCCTGTAGGATGGGCTGTCACTGTCATGTAGGATGGGCTGTCACTGTCCTGTAGGATGAGCTGTCACTGTCCTGTGGTGACGTCACTG
The DNA here is from genome assembly GCA_025379985.1 of Phyllomedusa bahiana. Taxonomy (NCBI): domain Eukaryota; kingdom Metazoa; phylum Chordata; class Amphibia; order Anura; family Hylidae; genus Phyllomedusa; species Phyllomedusa bahiana. The sequence goes on from JAODAL010027765.1 coordinate 5,890, forward strand.
TCCTGTAGCCTGAGCAGTCACTGTCCTGTGGCGACGTCACTGTCCTGTAGGATGGGCTGTCTCTGTCCTGTAGGATGGGCTGTCACTGTCCTGTGGTGACGTCACTGTCCTGTGGTGATGTCACTGTCCTGTAGGATGGGCTGTCACTGTCTTGTAGGATGAGCTGTCACTGTCCTGTGGTGATGTCACTGTCCTGTAGGATGGGCTGTCACTGTCCTGTAGGATGGGGCTGTCACTGTCCTGTAGGATGGGCTGTCACTGTCCTGTAGGATGAGCTGTCACTGTCCTGTGGTGACGTCACTGTCCTGTAGGATGAGCTGTCACTGTCCTGTGGTGACGTCACTGTCCTGTAGGATGGGCTGTCACTGTCCTGTAGGATGGGCTGTCACTGTCCTGTGGTGACGTCACTGTCCTGTGGTGATGTCACTGTCCTGTAGGATGGGCTGTCACTGTCTTGTAGGATGAGCTGTCACTGTCCTGTGGTGATGTCACTGTCCTGTAGGATGAGCTGTCACTGTCCTGTGGTGACGTCACTGTCCTGTAGGATGGGCTGTCACTGTCCTGTGGTGATGTCACTGTCCTGTAGGATGGGCTGTCACTGTCCTGTGGTGACGTCACTGTCCTGTAGGATGGGCTGTCACTGTCCTGTAGGATGAGCTGTCACTGTCCTGTGGTGACGTCACTGTCCTGTGGTGATGTCACTGTCCTGTAGGATGGGCTGTCACTGTCTTGTAGGATGAGCTGTCACTGTCCTGTGGTGACGTCACTGTCCTGTAGGATGGGCTGTCACTGTCCTGTGGTGATGTCACTGTCCTGTAGGATGGGCTGTCACTGTCCTGTGGTGACGTCACTGTCCTGTGGTGATGTCACTGTCCTGTAGGATGGGCTGTCACTGTCCTGTGGTGACGTCACTGTCCTGTGGTGATGTCACTGTCCTGTAGGATGAGCTGTCACTGTCCTGTAGGATGGGCTGTCACTGTCCTGTGGTGACGTCACTGTCCTGTAGGATGAGCTGTCACTGTCCTGTGGTGACGTCACTGTCCTGTGGTGATGTCACTGTCCTGTAGGATGGGCTGTCACTGTCCTGTGGTGATGTCACTGTCCTGTAGGATGGGCTGTCACTGTCCTGTGGTGACGTCACTGTCCTGTAGGATGAGCTGTCACTGTCCTGTAGGATGAGCTGTCACTGTCCTGTAGGATGGGCTGTCACTGTCCTGTAGGATGAGCCGTCACTGTCCTGCTGCTGCGCACGGAGTCGGCTGCTTCATTCACCCGAACGCCTGAAAAGTACTGGCCAGCACATATTTTTAGTTTTTGCCTCCTTGCGTTTCAACAGTCGTAACTTTTTTATTCTTTCAATGACGCAGTTGGGTGAGGCCTCGTTGTATTCGGGAGAAGTTGTACTTTTTGTCGGGATACTTTAAGTTTACTTATAAATTATTGCAGAATTTTTTTACATTTTTTTTTATTTTTACACCATTCACATTTCACACTTAAAGGGGTTTTATTGCTACAAAGATCATGTCTCAGATTATGAGGACAGAAAAATTAAGCACTTTTGTAATTGGGTTGCATTACCTCTGTCACTTGGTTTAGCAAATATGAGTTTTTCTGTAAATAGGTATTATGTTTCTGCTGCTGCTGGTCGGGACACGCCCCCTGACCGGATCTCCCCCTCCCCCCTAGACATGCCCCCTGCACTGTGATTGGTTGGCTGAAATTTCATTCAGCCTGTTGGGATACGCCCCCAGATAGGAAACACCCCGGCCACGCCCCCTGCGCTGTGATTGGCTGCCTGCACACTCTGTGTTTACTCCCCTCTGAGCTGTTAAAATCGATAGTGAAACCAAGGTCTGCTGGCTCTATATACATCTTCCAGCTCTAGGGTGAATGATCCGGGCAATGACTGCCTATTTAAATCACAGATCTCTCATATAACAGAGTCTTATAGAGTCTCCTGCCTGTTAACAGGGGGAGACAAGGGTAGGAGGGCAGTGTGCATTGCTCCATATAACCCAGTCTGTTGCCTGGTAACAGAGGGGAAGGGGGGGGGGCAGTGTACCCTCCTCACATGTCTCATCAGTTCAGTCTGTGTGTATAAATGCATATAACACAGTCATCCAGTCTCCTGTCTGGCAACAGGAAGGAGGGGGCAGTGTACACTCCTTACATGTCTCATCTGTGTGTATAACTGCATATAACACAGCAAGGAGCTTGTGGAGCCTGAAGGCTGCAGACATAAGGAGCAGGCAGGAGCTACAGAGCTGTTATATCAAGACAACCTTCTGCATCCCCTGCTTCATACAAAATGATGATGTCACAGTTCTTCAGTGAGGGGAGACACGCCTCTTGGGAGGAGAGACACGCCTCCTGGGAGGAGAGACATGCCTGCTGAGAGGAGAGACACGCCTGCTGACAGGAGAGACACGCTCCTGGATTTCAAATTCAATCTCAGAGAATTAGCTGAACAGCACGAACAGTTCAAACGATAACACCCCTTTAATAACTTGTAACATTAATTCTACAGGATATTATGGTCGTTTGGATACCTAATGTGTGAATGGATTTTTTTGTGTGTAATGTTGTACAATTATTATTTATTAAATATTTATTTTATTATTTATTTTTGTATAAACTTTTTTTTTACTTTTTTAAAAATCCCATGAAGGGAGAACTGTTTTACATTTTTTTTTCTTACACTTAGTAATATATTAGCATATTCATATATGCTAATACATTATAATCTGTGTCAGTATGACAGGCAGCAGTCAGGGTAGCAGACAGTGTGCCCTGATCACTGGCTTCTTAGGGTATGTTCACACGATGTTTACACAATGTACATTGTGTGTTTCGGGAGCTCGTGCTAATCCCGAGGCGCGGGGGGGGCCAGAAGCTCGCCGGCCCCCGATTACATTCATTACTCATGGCGCATATTCGCTGCAAATAATTGACATTTCACTTATCTCCCCGCACGTACAATGCGATCGTAATGGGAGACCATAAATGACAGGACTGTTGTACTGCAGTAAACACGAGTAGAAACATGGTGGATAGTGAGGTCTTTATTAGGCCCCTGGCTGTTTTGGCAAACGAAAGACCCCGATTATCGCATCCGGGGAGGGGGGCTCATCAGGGGTCATGACGGACCGCAGCCTCATTATCTAATCATTAAGAAGCTGTGGCAGTGACTAACCCGATGTCCAAATGGTTAAATGGCTGGGATCAGGCTCTAAACCCTGTCACTAATGGTGGTTTCCGGTTGTATCTAACAGCCGGCACCTGCTGCGTATGGAGTGGGCTCAGTGCATACCTCCTTAAAGGGAACCTGCCACATAGATTATGCCTCCCTTGCTGAGGGCAGCACAAGCTAGTGTCAGACCTGCTGTTCCCAGCACTGTGCCCCTTATTCTGTAAGATGCTGGAGTTTTAGAGCATTTACCCTTCAAATTTTATTCTTGAGCAGGTGTTAGCCCCACCCACCAAAGGCTAGCCCCACCCACTGACAGTTATTCTCATGTTTCTACCTATTCAAAGTAATAGGTTTGTCAGTTGAGGTGGGCGGGACTATCCTCAGATGGGCGGGGTTTGAAAAAAACTGACTCTTTGAATGACTCTTTGAATGACTCTTTGAATGACTCTTTGAATGACTCTTCGAATGACTCTTCGAATGACTCTTCTGGCTGAAAACTGCAGATTTGAGCACTAAATACACGAAAACTACAGCACAGAATACAGAATAAGGGACACAGCACTGGAAACAGCAGGCTTGACACTACCTTGTTCTGTCCTTAGCCAGGGGGGCAAAAACTATGTGACAGGTTCTCTTTAAATACCGTAAATGTAGGGTGCAGGGTGTTAAGGAGTTAAGCATCTGTGTGGTCGACATCTAAGGTCCCATTTACATCATGTTGGGGGCCACCAGTGGAGTTGATTCTTGGGGCCCACCAGTGGAGTTGATTCTAGGGGCCCCCCAGTGGAGTTGATTCTTGGGGGCCCCCCAGTGAGTTGATTCTTGGGGCCCTCCAGTGGAGTTGTTTCTTGGGCCCCCCCAGTGTAGTTGATTCTTGGGGTCCACCAGTGTAGTTGATTCTCGGGCCCCCCCCAGTGTAGTTGATTCTAGGGGCTCCCCAGTGGAGTTGATTCTAGGGGCCCACCAGTGGAGTTGATTCTAGGGGCACCCCAGTGGAGTTGATTCCTGAGGCCCACCAGTGGAGTTGATTCTTGAGGCCCACCAGTGGAGTTGATTCTAGGGGACCCCCAGTGGAGTTGATTCTAGGGGCCCACCAGTGGAGTTGATTCTTGGGGGCCCCCCAGTGGAGTTGATTCTTGGGGCCCCAACAGTGGAGTTGATTCTAGGGGCCCCCCAGTGGAGTTGATTCTAGGGGCTCCCCAGTGGAGTTGATTCTAGGGGCTCCCCAGTGGAGTTGATTCTAGGGGCTCCCCAGTGGAGTTGATTCTAGGGGCACCCCAGTGGAGTTGATTCTTGAGGCCCACCAGTGGAGTTGATTCTAGAGGCCCCCCAGTGGAGTTTATTCTAGGGGCCCCCCAGTGGAGTTGATTCATTTAGGCCCACCAGTGACTTGATTCTACGGGCCCTCCAGTGGAGTTGATTCTTGAAGCCCACCAGTGGAGTTGATTCTAGGGGCCCCCCAGTGGAGTTGATTCTTGAGGCCCACCAGTGGAGTTGATTCTAGGGGCCCCCGAGTGGAGTTGATTCTTGGAGCCCACCATTGGAGTTGATTCTCGGGGCCCACTAGTGGAGTTAATTCTTGGAGCCCACCAATGTAGTTGATTCTTGGAGCCCACCAGTGGAGTTGATTCTTGAGGCCCACCAGTGGAGTTGATTCTTGGAGCCCACCAGTGGAATTGATTCTTGGGTCCACCAGGGGAGTTGCTTCTCGGGGCCCACCAGTGGAGTTGATTCTCGGGGCCCACCAGTGGAGTTGATTCTAGGGGCCCCCCCCAGTGGAGTTGATTCTTGGTGCCCATCAGTGGAGATGAATCTTGGGGCCCACCAGCGGAGTTGATTCTTGGGGCCCGCCAGGGGAGTTGATTCTAGGGGCCCCCCCAGTGGAGTTGATTCTTGGGGGCCCCCCAGTGGAGTTGATTCTTGGGGCTCCCCAGTGGAGTTGATTCTTGGAGTCTACCAGTGGAGTTGATTCTTGGGGCCCATCAGTGGAGGTGATTCTTGGAGCCCATCAGTGGAGATGAATCTTGGGGCCCACCTGCGGAGTTGATTCTTGGAGCCCACCAGGGGAGTTGATTCTCGGGGCCCACTAGTAGAGTTGATTCTTGAGGCCACCAGTGGAGTTGATTCTTGGGGCCACCAGTGGAGTTGATTCTTAGGGGCCACCAGTGGAGATGATTCTTGGGGTCCACCAGTGGAGCTGATTCTTGGAGCCACCAGTGGAGTTGATTCTTGGGGCCCACCAGTGGAGTTGATTCTTGGAGTCCACCAGTGGAGTTGATTCTTGGAGTCCACCAGTGGAGTTGATTCTTGGAGTCCACCAGTGGAGTTGATTCTTGGGGCCCACCAGTGGATGTGATTCTGGGGAACACCAGTGGAGTTGATTCTTGGGGCCCACCAGTGGAGATGATTCTTGGAGCCCACCAGTGGAGGTGATTCTTGTGGCCCACCAGTGGAGTTGATTCTTGGAGTCCACCAGTGGAGTTGATTCAGAGTCCACCAGTGGAGTTGATTCAGAGTGAGTTGATTCTTGGAGCCCACCAGTGGAGTTGATTCTTGGGGCCCACCAGTGGGGATGATTCTTGTGCCCACTAGTGGGGATGATTCTTGGGGCCCACCAGTGGAGTTGATTCTTGGAGTCCACCAGTGAGTTGATTCTTGAGCCCACCACTGGAGTTGATTATTGGGGTCCACCAGTGGAGTTGATTCTTGGGGCCCACCAGTGGAGTTGATTCTTGGGGCCCACCAGTGGAGTTGATTCTTGGGGCCCACCAGTGGAGATGATTCTTGGAGCCCACCAGTGGAGTTGATTCTTGGAGTCCACCAGTGGAGTTGATTCTTGGGGTCCACAGTGGAGTTGATTCTTGGAGCCCACCAGTGGAGTTTTTCTTGGGGCCCATCAGTGGAGTTGATTCTTGGGGCCCATCAATGGAGTTGATTCTTGGGGCCCACTAGTGGAATTGATTCTTGGGGCCACCAATGGAATTGATTCTTGGGGCCCACCAGTGGAGTTGATTCTTGGGGCCACCAGTGGAGATTATTCTTGAGGCCCTCCAGTAGAGTTGATTCTTGGGGCTCATCAGTGGAGATGAATCTTGGGGCCCACCTGCGGAGTTGATTCTTGGAGCCCACCAGTGGAGTTGATTCTAGGGCCCCCCAGTGGAGTTGATTCTTGGAGCCCATCAGTGGAGATGATTCTTGGGCCCCCCATTGGAGTTGATTCTTGGAGTCCACCAGTGGAGTTGACTCGTGGAGCCCATCAGTGGAGATGAATCTTGGGGCCCACCTGCGGAGTTGATTCTTGGAGCCCACCAGTGGAGTTGATTCTCGGGGCCCACTAGTGGAGTTGATTCTTGGGGCCCACTAGTGGAGATGATTCTTGGAGTCCACCAGTAGAGTTGATTCTTGGGACTCACCAGTGGAGTTGATTCTTGGGGCCACCCAGTGGGATGAATTCTGGGGCCCACCAGTGGAGATGATTCTTGGAGTCCACCAGTGGAGTTGATTCTTGGAGTCCACCAGTGGAGTTCATTCTTGGGGTCCACCAGTGGAGTTGATTCTTGGAGTCCACCAGTGGAGTTGATTCTTGGAGCCACCAGTGGAGTTGATTCTTGGGGCCCACCAGTGGAGTTAATTCTTGGAGCCCACCAGTGGAGTTGATTGTTGGAGTCCACTAGTGGAGCTGATTCTTGGGGCCCACCAGTGGAGTTGATTCTTGGAGTCCACTAGTGGAGTTGATTCTTGGGGCCCACCAGTGGAGTTGATTGTTGGAGTCCACCAGTGGAGATGATCATTGAGGCCTACCCTACCGCTACAATACATGACTGCACATGCCTTTTGCTTTCTACCTCTCTCCCTGAAAAGCTGCCCCAGGTCAGCCATACACAGTGGACCTCCACGCTCAGGGGCCCACAGGCAGTTTTCTCTGTAAACTAGACCAATGAAAATTGATGGAAAGGAGCCTAGTGTGTGTGGGTGTTCCAAAAGTTTTATATGTGTGTAAGTCGTTCAGGGATGACAGCAAATAGATAAAAACACCCAACAAGTAACTTTAATACCTGCTGGTTCCAGTGCCCCGATCCTGGTGAGCCCACTGATGACATCACAATTGGTGCTCATGTGACCCTGCAGCCAATTACAGGCCTCAAGAGACCACTGTGGCCTGGGAATAGCTGCAGGGTCACACGAAGAATGAATGTGATATTATCAGCCATGATCCCCTGGATTGGCAGCAAGAGGATTAAACAGGTGAGACATGCTTTGTTTTCTATTATCCCTGAGCAATTAATGAGCACTTAAAGCTTTTGGACACCTCTTACAAAAATAACATCCTGTTTACCTGCTGCCATTGTTGGAAGGGTTTTCCTGCATTCTGGTATACACTGAACTGTACTGCAGCTATGGGCAGCCCCAATGGGCCTTATGTATGAAAACTGTCTAGATGAAAGACTCTCTTTGTTGCCCATAGCAACCAATCAAGGGCTCAACTTTCATTTCATATAGTGCTCTGGAAATATGAAAGCTGAGCACTGGTCGCTATGGGCAACAAAGACCGTCTTAGACCTAGACAGTTTTCATACATAAGGCTCAATATGTTTTACATGTGTATGTGCAATGTATCCGGAGCAGGTTGTCCTGCTATGTCGGTCTCTGTACATCGCCTATGGAGCACAATGGGATCAGTGGCCAAAACATCCCACCACACCATGATTCCACAAGTGATCCCAGCCTGAGGAAGCGTTATTTACACGCGAAACGCGCGTTGGGGTACGGGAGAGCAACTGCCTTGGTAAGATTTGACACTACATCTCTGATACTACTGTTTGGGATCCATTTAGTTCACTGGGAATAGTATTATACTCTAATTGATGTTACTTAAATGTTGATGTCAAATCATGGTCACCTACTTAATAATACGTTTATATATTTTTGCATATAGACCATTACCTTTTGGTGGGATTTTTGTATCTCTCAGTATTTTGGTTTATGAACACGTAGTACTTTTTGCACTTATATACTGTATTTTAGAATTGTTATACAATAAAAATATGAGATTTTTTATACCCAATACTCTCGGCTTGTTGTGGTTTGTCAAGTATTTGTTATAGGAGAGGGGTTAACATGTGGTGGCATTACAATTTCTGTATGCCCCAGTGCTATGCTAAACTTGGTTGGAATTTTGGATTGAGTATAAGGCTCAATATGTTTTACATTTGTATGTGCAATGTATCCGGAGCAGGCTGCCCTGCTATGTCGGTCTCTGTACATCGCCTATGGAGCACAATGGGATCAGTGGACAAAACATCCCACCACACCATGATTCCACAAGTGATCCCAGCCTGACACAAAGGCAATTAGTATCTGAGGCAAATTTTAGAGATTACAAAGAGGGACACAACAGGCCACACCTCTAGCTATGCCCAAACACATGACATCACATCAGACCACACCTCTGCCTACACCCAAACAAATGACATCACAACAGGACACGCCTCTAACCACATCTAACAGAATCATGCCCCGCCCCTCCAGCAGACCAGCGCCAACACAACAGTGGCGCCACTAGGGTCTGTAAATATGTATTTATATAAACTAAAGTTTTGTATATACATAAATCCATACAAATAGATGTAAGACAATGTTCTATGGATGATACCTCTATATAATGGTCGTACAGTGACCACAAAATGCCGCTATACAGGGAGCAAATATCAAAGTATTGTTACTGACAAAACCAAGACTGATATTATCAATGATACCGCTAAAGATCACATAATACCACAACATCATGACCACATATCACCACCACATAGTGACTGAATAATACCACCACACCATGATCACATATCACCACAACATTGTGACTGAATAATACCACCACATATTGACTAAATAATACCACCACATATCACCACCACACAGTGACTGAATTATAACAACACACTATGACCACATATCACCACAGTTACTGAATAATAACACCACACTATGACCACATATCACCACAGTGACTGAATAATAACACCACACCATGACCACATATTACCACTACCACATAGTGACTGTATAATAACACCACATCATGACCACATATCACCACCACACAGTGACTGAATAATACCACCACATCATAACTACATATAGTGATTGAATAATACTGCCATAATGATCCTGAATATAAACCATTACACTACTACCATTATACCACTATTCTACCACTATTCTTGCCAAAGAGGAGAGAAGCTGAGCTGTGTGACATATGGGGTTATATAATAAAGGTCAAGGAGCTAAATTATGTGATACATAGGGTTATATGATAGAGGAGAGAAGCTGAGCTTTGTGATATATAGGGTTATATGATAAAGGAGAGGAGCTGATAACTCAGCTGCTCTCCTCTATCATTTAACTGTATATATCACAGAGCTCAGCTTCTCTCCTCTATCATATAACTATATATATCACAGAGCTCATCTTCTCCCCTCTGTGATATAACCCTGATGTAACCCAACATTTCACAGAGCTCAATGTCTCTCCTCTATCATAAATCCCTATATATCACAGAGCTCAGCTTCTCTCCTCTATCATAGAACCCTATATATCACAGAGCTCACTCCTCTCCTCATCAAATAACCCTATAATCCCCGAGCTCAGCTTCTCTCCCCTATTATAAAAACCCTAAATATCACAGCCCTTCAGCTTCTCTCCCCCAACCCTTTAAAAACCCTATATATCACAAAAGCTCAGCTCCCTCCCCTCTATCATAAAACCCCTATATATCACAGAGCTCAGCCCTCCCCTTAACATATAACCCTAATCACAGAGCTCAGCTTCTCTCCCCCCTACACATAACCCTATATATCCCCAAAGCTTAAATTTTATTAAAATTTTTTTTTTAAATTAACTAAAGGGAGACCCATTTCTTCTTTAGATAACATGTCCAACGTTCCCCTGTTTTTAGGTGTTTGATCCCCTGAATCACCCAATAAATAAAGGGGGTCAATTTTTAAATTTGGGTTTAAAAAAAGTCCCCCTCAACCTGCGTTTACAATTTTTACATCATGGGGCCAAACAAAAACCTTTCAATGGGTCAAAAAATACCTCGGGTATTTTTGAGGCTTCAAGCGGATCCTCAGACGAAAATGGCCACGAGCTTAGATGTCACAGAGTTCATCAGCAGGGTTTTAAAAAGAGATAAAAGAGAGACTGGGGAAACAAAGAAAGGCAAAAAGTGAAATTTTTTTTTAAAAACATTTTATCTCAAAAAAACCAAAAACGAAGGGAAATTGTTTCTCCCCCCGTATTATTTTTTTCCCCCCCCGTTAACCCAGGAGGGACAGATTTCAAAGGGTCCCCTTTTTAAATGTGTTTTAAACGATTTGTTTATGTAAAAAATATACAAATCTGAAACCTTCACTTCTTTTGTTAAATGGAAAAAAAATATAAATACTTTAAATTTTTTTTAATTGTCGGTGTTCACCTGTGATATATTTGATTTAGGTGAACACATCGTGTTTCAGTACCCTTGGCTTTTAATAAAAGAGATGCTTTATATACGCATTAAAGAACAATCCATAAAAAAAAACAATTTTTTTCCTCGTAATATTTTAGGAGCAGCTAAACTTTTTTTGGGAAATAACCAAGGGGGGTCTGAGAAGTTTCAGAGTTCAAGCTATAGAACAAGTTGCTAGCCCCCCAAGGGGGGAGATTGGGGGAAACGCGCTTAATAAAGGGAAAATGTTCTGGATTTTAACCCTAGATAAATAGATTTCCGCAAGGCCCAAAATTTTAAAAATCTGATTTGAGTACATATATTGAACCCCCAAAAAACGGATCCCAATGCCCTAAAATTCTTTAAAAATTTTTATAGAAATAAAACAGGTTTTTTCTATAGTTGCTGAAAGGAATTAAATATGCTCTTTTATAAGGTTTTTAACTCTTTTTTTCTATACATGCAAATAAACTTTTTTTGAAAATATAGATTCACATGGTTTTTTCCCTTTGGGGTTTTTTCCCATCTGTACCATAGGGGGGGTTTTAATCAAAAAGGTTGTTTAAAGTGTGTTTACCCCAGGAATTTATGGTTTTATAAAAAGGGTTCTTTTGGGGTATGGGGGTTTTCACACGGTGGGGGTTTATTCAAAATGGCTTTTTTTTTGTGCAACAATGAAAAAATTTCTTTAAATTTGCTTTGCCTTCCGGGCACAAAAAAACGCAGCAAAAAAGCATAAAAAACGCCCCAAAAAACGCCCCCGTGTAAAGCACCCTATGTATTATTAACGTTTAAAAGGGCCCTTTCAGAAGGCCAAAATGCAAAGTTTTCTTTTCCGAATTTTTTTTAAATGAAAAATTTTAAAAACCTTCCAAAAAGAGAGTTTGTGCTTTTTCCCCTGTCATCCTGCCCTCCGGGGAAATTTCCCTCCACAGTGCCGGTTTTTTCCCAAAACCCTTATCTTCTCCCAAATTTGGGAAACATCTACACCGGGTGTCATTTCCCTTTAGCACCGTCTAGCAGTGGAAGGGGGTTTTTTCCCCTTTTAGCCCATATCCCAAAAAAGGACGGGTGGGACCACCAGCTCAGGTTATTTCGTGACCCCATTTTTTTTTTTCCTTTTTTAAAAACTGGACTTTTTTTGGGGCTCCAAAACACTAAATGCCCTTGCATCATTTTTAAACCCAAAAGGGCCCCTGTGGAACCAAAAATTGGTTGAATCCCCCCAAAACTCCAGGCACGTTTAAGGAAAAGGTGAGAGGTATCAAGTTTCACGCGGACCATTTTGTTTAAACCCTTTACATCAGCGTGGTTGCGGGGCTAGACAACCAGCCCCAAGGGGGCCTGACCACAACACCAGGCACAGGCAAACACCGTCTTGGGGGGAAACCAATAAATTTTTTGAAATCTTTTGAACAGGGACCAAATGCGAAAAGCCAAAACAAACATTGCGGGGGTGTTCAAAACCCCCCCCTTTTGTCCAAAAAAAAAAAAATTTTTTTGGCCTTTATTACACTCGTTTCCTGTTTTTAACTTACCCAAAAAAATCTAACTATAAAACAAACCTAAAAAGAACCGAAACTTGTTCATAAACCCCGGGACCCGCTTGGATTACTTCTTTCACTCTCAACATGTACAACCCCGGTTTTTCCTCCCAAATACTTTTTAAGTTTTTTTGCCCGCTCTTAAACCCAACAACTTTTAAACACTTGATCATGGGTGGTGTTGGGGATATAGACGGCTGCAAGGGTGGAGAGGGGGCACAATCTCCTGGGAAAAGACAGAAAAAAACCCTTTAAAGGGCATGTTCACAAGGCTTATCAAGCCTAATTGCGGCCGGACCCGCCCGCAATTTGGCTTGAATAAGGGGCGGGGGCCGGGGGGGGAGCTCTCGCCGCCCATAGACAATGCATTACTCGGCACATACCGCTGAAAAAATGGGCAGGTCCTTTTTCCCCCCCCTGGGGGCGGATTCGTTGAGCGGAGGACGACGGAACCACAAATTTTCTCTATAATTTTGGGGTTTACCTAATGACGGGGAAAGGGATTGGAGCTACTAAGGGGAAAATCCCGCCAAAAAGGGCCCATCCGCCCCAAAAATAACCCGTGTGAACATGGCCAATAATATCAGCCTGCAGCTGCGGTTTTCCCTTTTGGCGGGTTTAAAAAAAAGGGGGGGACCCCCACCTTTTGTTTTGAACTTTATTAAAAATCTAAAAAGAACAAAAGGGAGACAACTATAAAAATGTTGCTCGTTTTATACATAGAAATTTATTGTTGCAATTTTTAAACATTTTACAGAATGATTTTGAGGCCCAATCCTACAGGGTCTTATTAAATGATAATTATAATTGGTTACTTTAAATTCTTATGATTTAGTTATTTTAAATGCAGAGATCATTTAAGGTGATTCAATTACAACACACCGTAAACAGTACAATTTTAGAGGTAAAGTATCCAGAATGCCACAATTGACCATAGAATCCTGTCTTCTGGAGAAGTTCTTATCTGTAGGAACAGAAGGATACAGATTAAAGGGGTGTTATCGTTTCATTAAATGGTCTTTAGAAAAGGGACGTGAAAACAAGCAACTTTGCAATTGGATGTCATTACAAAACTCCTGTTCTCACAGCTCCCTTATCTTGTGGTTTTTTATTTACACTGATACCAGTGTGGGTCTAATCCCTCCTGATCCCTCCCCTTGCAATTCATTGCTGAGAGCTCATTTTACATTTTGTACAGCCCCGGGTCGATTCACTGACTTGTTCTGCTCGAGTTAGGGGGCCCTGCATTTTCTGTTTCCACACCTCAAAACAACTGCAGCAGAGTACAAAGAAAAAACATGACAGTTTTGACCCTGTGCCTGACCTCCTGCATACACCAATCTGGCCGTTCTTAGAAAGCTGTAATACATCTCCAGCTGGAGAGGAGATCAGTGCTCAATTTAATTTAATGCAGCCTGGGTATTATACAGCTCTTATAAAATAAGACTGCATAGGGGGAACACAGTGATATTGGGCTCAGAGGGAGGGGGGGAGTCTCAGGGCCACAAAGGGAAGGGGGGGTGAGGCATCCCCTGGGAGGGGGAAGAAACCCCCCCGCATTTACAAGGGAGAAGCTAAGAGAAGTGTGACTCAGCCGAAGTAAGGAAGCAATACATCCCCTTTAATTTTACAGGCACTGCTGTATGGGCGATGTACTGCCATGTGCACCATGTATGACAGAAAGAGACAATATAGATCACCTAGGATGTAAAAATCCTCCCTCAGTGACCATTCATATGACACGGATCTGCTGTGGATTTTGGTCCTGGATTAGTTACAGATATTACTGCGGATTTTTCTATCTTCAATGTGAGAGGGTAAGATCCACAGATATTACCTTCTCTGATTGCAAACATTGTAGAAATATTTGCTGTTAAAGGGGTTGTCTCACTACATAGATTCATCAGACTTCAGTCCTGTTTTCTTGGTTTCATTTTGAATTCCGGGGTATGTTTACTGACTTCTACTAGGCTGCAGTAGAAGCCAGGTCTGTAGCTATAGCAACCAGTGCTGGCAGCCTATCAGGAGAGATCAAACAGGTCTGTAGCTATAGTGACCTGAGGAGCGATGCAGCCCATACAAGAGGGGATATCTAGGAATAGGTACGACACTGTTAATGGACACATATTACAAAGTGACTTGTTTTTGCAAGATCTTTAACTTTAAAAGAAATCCCCTTTAAATCTGCAAACTTATCTGCAACAGAATCCACAATAAAACACACAGCAGATCTGCCCTTATTCTTGTAATTGCGCTCACCACCTACTGTGCAAGATAGATGCTCCCATTAAAATGGGTTGTATGCGTGTTTTACAAACATGGGCACTTACTTCTGGGATGGAATTACACAAGGCATGTTTGGTACCGACGTGGCAAGAACCACATACGGCAAGACGCACCCATGTTTTTAATTGGCATTGTTAGTGGCAGCAAGAATTTGCCAATCAAAATTGGCAAAACATTGGACCTGATGCATGAAAACTGTCTAGTAGTAAGACTGTCTATGTTGCCTATAACAACCAATCAGAGCTTAGATTTCATGTCATATAGTGCTTTAGATAAATAAAATCTGAGCTCGGATTGGTTGTTATAGGCAACAAAATAATTCTTACACCTCTACAGTTTTCATACTTAAAGGAGTTGTCTCATTAATAGCTTTTAGCCCCTTCTGGGAAAGGGGTTTTAATAGGGGGGTGCTAGCTTCTTGCCCCTTCCCCCCTCCCTCTTCCCCCCTCCTCTCGCACACAGGCAGCTATCCGGGATTGCTGTAGAGTTAACCCGTGTGTCCCGCCCGAAGGTCATGATTGCTATAGCAGAACAGAGGGGCTCAAGTGTTCCTAACCCTCTGCTTAGCTTACATTCTCCACATCTCCACAACAACAAACAAAACCCCCTAAAAACAGAGGCGGGAAGCAAAAACCGTGCTGGCAGCCTATCAGGAGAATCAAACAGTCTGTACTTGCGGGAGGGCCCCTTGCCGACCCCGTTTAAGGTTTTGGTCTTTAGATGCCATAAAATTGGCAAAAAAGGTCCTGTATAAAATTTGAAAGCTGATGTCCTATAACGGGGTAGTCAAAATATAGGCTTTGTAATAAAATTTTGAAAACTCTTGTTTTTTAAAATTTTTAATTAAAAAATTTTCAAAACCCCCTTTAAGGCCCATGATGACCATTAACATTAAAAACATTAATAATACATTGCAGGTCAACAGCAAAACCATGCAGTCATTAACAAATTAGTTTGGTTACTAATCAGGCCATTAAAGGGGTTTTGCCACGAAGTAAAATTTACGTGAGAAGCTTGCAAATTAAATAATAAAAAAATTTACCATTCATCCCTTTTTAAAAATTTGCACCGTTTTTCTTTTGCCCCTTTATGAAAACCATTTTTTTACAGCTCATCTCCAGGGGATACGACCAGGGCTGAGAGCCCCTCAGTCCTGGTCGCACTTTGCCCAGACATAACCTCTCCTCTCAGACAGCTACTGAGTTTTTCAACCCCCAGGTGCTGTCATTCTACTCCCATCCTCTGTACTCCTTATTAATAAGTCAAACAGTGCAAATAAATTAAAAAAGAAACCTCAATGAGCTATAGTGTATTGATAAAGAAAAAAAAATCCAGGGGTTTTTGGTTCCTGCAGGGATTTAAACCCAGGACCCTTGTGTCAGGAGGTAAAAAGCATTACCTCTAGGCTACAGTGTAGCTACTTTTACTTCTGTAAATAAACAGACCTTTCTCTGACTACAGAGAGGAAAGGCCTGGTGATGTCATCCTGCTGGGTTACATGTTATGTAATTCAAACAAATCACACACGCCCCCTTCTGAGCACACAGAGCTGAAGAGCTGGATGCAGGAGGTATGAAATGAGATTGCAGCAAAACCCCTTTAAGGACATAAATGTAGCATGCCAGCTAACAAGAGTGAGCGCACCTCTCAAATGTTTGTAACTATTGTATTATATCTTTCCATGGGACAGCACTGAAGATATGACACTTTGCTACAATGGAAAGTAGTCAGTGTACAGCTTAATTAACAGTGTCAATTTGGTGTGCCCTAAAAATAACTCAACGAACAGTCATCAATGTCTAAACCACTGGCAACAAAAGTGACTAAACCCCTAAGTGAAAATGGACAAATTGTGCCAGTTTGCTTTTTTTCCTCCACAGCGTCATGTGACTCGTTAGTGTTAAAAGATCTGAGCTCTGAATGGGGAGCAGGTGTTAAATTTGGTGTTATCGCTCTCACAGTCTCTCATACTGGTCACTGGAAGTTCAACATGGCACCTCATAGAAAAGAACTGTCTGAGAATCTGAAAAAAAGAATTCTTGCTCTATATAAAGACGACCTAGGCTATAAGAAGATTGCTAACACCCTGAAACTGAGCTGCAGCACTTTGGCCAGGACCATACAGAGGTTAAATAAGACAGGTTCCACTCAGAACAGACCTCGCCATGGTCAACCAAAGAAGCTGAGTTTCACGTCTCAGCGTCATATAAAAGATTTTCTTTTCAAAATACATGTATGAGTAATGCCAGAGGTTAAAGGGGTGGGAGAGTCAGCCTGTCAGTGCGTGGACCATATGCCGCACACTGTATCAAATTGGTCTGCATAGCTGTCGTCCCAGATGATGATGCACAAGAAAGACGGCAGTTTGCTGAAGACAAGCAGACTAAGGACATGGATTACTGCAACAATGTCCTGTGGTCTGATAAATTTATTTGGATCAGGTGGTGTCAATCATATGTGGCAGCAATCAGGTGAGGAGTGCAAAGACAAGTGTGTCTTGCCTACAGTCAAGCATGGTGTAGGGAGTATCATGATTTGAGACTGCATGAGTGCTTCTGGCTTTTAGGAGCTACAGTTCATTGAGGGAACCATGAATGCCAACATGTATTATGTTGGCATAATTTTTTACGTCCATTTTTTATGACATGAGCAATTTTTCTAATTTTCGAGAAAACTTGCAACATAAATTTGTTTAGGGACCAATTCAGTTCTGACGCAGCTTTGAGGGGCCTGTATTTTAACTCCATCTAGAAAATTGCACCCTTTAAAATCTATATGAAGTTTGTTTCACAGGAATTAAAGCAAAGTGGGGGTGAAATTTCTAAATTTAACTTTTTTTTTAATCCATTATGCACTGGAACATAGTAGATGATACCAAGGTTTCATTTTCATTGGAATATTTTTTTAGACGCCAATACAGGTTTTCAGACACCTAAAAAGACCTTATTATGGAAACGACACCCCTTAAGGAATATATCCAGGGGTGTAGTGAGTATATCAACCCCACAGGTACTTCACAGGCTTTTTTAGCGTTAAGCCGTGAAAATGAAAACCTAAATCTTTTCCAATATTATGCATTGTTATCTGAAAATGTGTTATTTTCACAAGGAATCTTCAGCAAAACTTGTTACGCAGTTTCTTCCATGTCTGGCAATACCCTAACTTGGCAGAGAATACAAAGTAGGGAGCGATATTTGGCTTTTGAAACACAGATTTTAGTTGGTGCCATGTCCCATTTGCAAAGCTCCCAAAGTACAAAGAACAGGTGAAACCTTCCAGAAGTCACCCCATTTTGGATTCAACACCCCTCAGGGAACTCATCTAGGGGTGTATTGTGCATTTTGGGCGCACAGGTGTTCCATAGTTTTTCTAGCATTGGGCTGTGAATGTAGAGAAAAAAAGGCAATTTTGCCATTTTTTTTTGGGTTTCATATTTCAACATTCACCGTGCAGTATAAATGACATGAGGTCTTTTCTATTTGAGTCGGGACAATTACAGTTTTATATAGTTTATGTTTTACTACTTTTACACAATTAAAATGCATTTGTAAAAAATTGCGTTTTTATGTTGTCATAGTCTGACAGCCATAACTTTTTTAATTGTCTATATATGGAGCTGTATCAAGGCTTGTTTTTTGCTGGATGAGTTGACATTTTTATTGGTACAATTATGGGGTTCATATGTCGCTTTGATTGCTTTTACCAATGATTTTGGGAGGCTTGATGAACAATCCTGGTAGTGTTTTTTCTATTTTTTACAGCGGTCACCATGCGATATAAATGAAATGTGAATTTTACTTAGCACATAGATATAATATTTACACAAAATTTATATTTATGTTTTAATGATTTTATATTAAAAAAAACACATTAAAAAAAAAAAAAAAACACGTTTTTGCATCACCACAAACTAGAATAGATAACTGTTTTATTTTTCTTGTACAGAGCTGTGTAGTGGCTTGTTTTTTCTTGGATGAGTTGACATTTTCATTGGTACCATTTTGGGGGGACTTGACCTTGTGATTGCCTTTAAATCCTTTCTTTTTGGGAGGCAGGAAGAATAAAATACAGGAATCCTGATAGTGTTTTTTTATTTTTAACAGTGTGCCGTATACACGACATACAACATCTTCTGATAGCCATAACTTTTTTGATACGGCGCTGTGTTGTGTGTGCTGTGTTGTGCGTGTCTTTTTTTTTGCGGGACAAACTGACATTTCCATTAGTACCACTTTGGTGTCTACATGACTTTTTGATCGCTTTTTATTTCATTTTATGTGCTGTGGGGGAAACAAAAATAGCAATTCTGTTATTTATTTATTTTTTTTACACCGTTCATCATGTGGGTTAAATATCTTGACATATTTCTAGGCCAGGTTGTTATGAATGTGGCAATACCAAATTTGCATAAGTTATTTATTTTCGTTCTTCTTCAGGCATTTGTTATGGGAAAAGCATGGTGTACGTTTTTGACTTTATTTTTGTGTGTTTTCCTTTTTTAAAAATTTTAACTGTTTTCAAACTTGTCCCCATAAGGGACTTCATCCAGCATCATCGCTGGTACAATACATAGCAGTGCATTCGTGTACTGCTATGTATTTTACCTGTCAATCACCATGCAGGCACGGCCAGACGTTGTTAAGTCACAGTATGAAAGGCATTGTCACACTGCGATCGCGTCCAGCGGTGCCAATGCAGACTTGGCTCCATCCCTCTGTCTTAGCTCCAGAGGTTGAAATTGAACGCAGCACCCAAGGGGTTTATCATCCACGACCTAAGAAAGCTTTAGTTGCTGCCGATGGTGTAAGAAATACAGACCTCTAAATATTGAAATACATATGATATGGTATACTTCGATATGATATGATAAGGTATTTCACTTGTGGGAATATACTGTATATTGGTTTCTCATGGGAGAAGAAGACGGCAGATCTCATTCAGATACTAATTGCAATTATAATAAAAGGTTTCTACCTCTGCCAGGAGGCCATAACATTGTAAAAACTGGTTGATAAGGAAATGACAGATAAGGGGTTTGTTGTCTTAACTCCTTAACGACCATGCACCGTCTTTTGTCATCAGCTGGTGCAGGTCGTTCGTCTGCAGCGACGTCTTTTGGCGTCGCTGCAGACATCAGAGTTTGCAGCACTCGGCGCCACAGCAGTGCTGAGATCGGGGCTGTACTACACAGCCATGATCCAAGCGCAGCTCCTGCGAGCACCGGGGAGTGGGGTAAACCTCCGCTTCCCGGTGCTTTAACCCTTTGATTGCCGCAGTTCGTCACCGCAGCGCAATTAAAGGGTTTCCCTGCTCTGTCGGGTGATTGGAACACCCGGTGACCCGACAGAGCCTGGGGAACAGCTGCACAGTCAGCCCTGGGGACCTAGAGTAGCCCCAAGGCTGTCTGTGTAACAAGCCTACAATCAGGGCACACGGTGTGCTGCCCTAACTGCTACTTGTGTCAGACTCACACAGATTATAATATATTAGCATATATGAATATGCTAATACATTACTGAGTGATAAAAAAAAAAAAAAAATGTAAAAACAGTTATCCTTTCATGGGATTTTTAAAAACACAAATAAAACCCTACACATATGAGGTATCTACACGACCATAATAACCTGTAGAATTAATCTAACAAGTTATTAAGTGTGAAATGTGAATGGTGTAAAAAAATGTAAAAAAACAAATTCTGCAATTATTTATAAGTGAACTTAAACTATTCCCCCATAAAGTACAACTTGTCTCGAATAAAACGAGGCCTCATCCAACTGCGTCATTGAAAAAATAAGTTACAACTGTTTAAACGCAAGGAGGCAAAAACGAAAAAAAGGTTCTGGTCATTAACTATTTTTCTGGCGTGCAGCTTAAAGGGTTATAACAAGTTTTCCCATCTGGTAAGGATGCACACAGGCAGGTATTGATAAAGAGTGACCATACATAGTTATCATATGTCTACAATGTATAATTCACCTGCAGGGGGAAATGGCCTAATCAGGATGGACACACAATAAACACAGAAGTGTTTATTGCCCCTTAATGGTGGTTAAGTGAGCTTCTATGGTCCAAGAATGGGATAAATATCTAGGGTTGGATGACTGGGGGGAGAGCATTCTTGAAGGAGGGAGAGCACTTGAAGGAGAGAATTCTTGGAAAGAGTAAAGCTCTCAAGGCAATCCAGGAGGAACTTTGCCCAGATTGATAGTTATAGTTATAGATTGCCATACATGAAATTATTATTGTTGTTTGTTTCACAGGTTGTTATACAATTGTTTGCAATTTCTTTGTTGGTTGCTGTGTTTTTCACAGAGGGTGTTGTGTAAAGGTGTTTATATGCTATGGTTGATATATGTTTTCCCTATTGTTGATTTATAACTTTTTGTCATGTATTATGTTAATGTGATTTTTACCCATTTTACTCCATTTTATTCTGGATGATATATAGGGCGACATGTATGAATGGGTCTCCCGCAGAAGACATCTTTTCAGTCCGAGATCTAGCGCAGCCCCGTTCGCTTTATTTTTAAACTCCCGCACACCAATATCGGGCACATTGCAGAGCGCCTGCGGCACTTTGTAATGTTCCTGAGATCGGGGGGGCGTGTGGGAGGCATATGTCGCACTACAACTGTACGAAGCTGCACAGTTATAGCTTTAGTACAGCAAATCCAGGCACATTTTAAAGTGGTTTACCTGAGCCTGAATTGATGTTTTTGCACTAGAATGCGCCTGATTTATGACCCGCAGTAGAACAGGTTCAAAAATTCAGGCGCATTCTACACTACTTTTATGTGCATTAAAAAATGGCGCATGGGCACCAAAAATCATACATGTTGCCCATAATCTTTTTATATACATTGTTGTTGGTGTGCTTTCTTTGCTGACTGTCCCCTTACAATCTAGGTGAGAATATTGTTGTTCAATATTATTATTCTTAGATAAATAAAGACTATTGTTAGTAATAGTCTTTTTTATCTAAGAATAATAATATTGAACAACAACAATATTCTCACCTAGATACATTGCTGTTCTGATTTTGCTTTCTTTCAGAGTTAGAGCCATTCACCAATGATTCTCTTGCAGGCTCATCTGAAATTTTAACCATCCACAGCCTGAACAGGAAGTGGCAGTCTGAAGCCAGCTGTGAAGAGCAGACTCTGTGAAACACCATGGTGAGAATACCCCTTTAAGATAAAATCCTTTTTAACAAACTATTTTCAGTGTCCGTCACCTCCCAGCTGATTATGTTGCAGAGTCATGAATGTGAAAACTACATTACTACTTACCAAGATAGATAATGACTATATCTCACCTTTGTTTCAGTCTTTATAATGTTTCCATTAATAGATTCACAGTAATCAAGACAATGGCCAATGTCAACAAGGCCTGGTATGGACGGTATACGGCAGCTGCAACGTTTCCATTTCCAGGCTGAATATTTTGACTGGTGGTGGTGGTGGTGGAAGTAGTAGTTGTAGCTGTTACAGTTCTGGCATCAAATGACCTTGTCTGTGCATAGACGTTATTTAGAACAAATTCTAGTTTGTATCCTTTTCCTGAAATAAAGGTAACAAAATAACATTTTTCTTTTCCTTCTTTAATAATTTGCTGTTATTATTATTATTATTATTATTATTATTATCCCAAAGATGGATACACTGAGTATTGACACAGAGTGTCAAAAGTCTAAGGGGTTATTACTTACTAGAGCACAGTCCCATTGTTCTACTGGTCAGTGGCAGTCTTGACCCAAAACTTTCCTATTGATAACATTATATGACACGTCTTATTGACATTAAGTCGAGCAAAATGGTGGGAATCCAATGGGTGTGAATCCGTCCAAGACACCTATTTCCATACAAAATGAATCTAATATAAAATCCTCTCAGCAGCACGTTAATCAATCGCAGCTTTTTTTTCTATGCTGCTGCCGCAGGTGCAGTGAGGACTTAGGGGGACATGTATGATCGGAGTTTTCGCTTGTTTTCTGACTTTTAAGGCGCCTCTCTGTGCTGGCTCCTCTGTCGGACGCACCTCCCCTTTGTATTAGGCGCATTAGGTGCAAGGTTCGCCCCTTTCTAATGCGCTGTGGGCCTTCTGGGGCGGGACGCACCACATTTGGAAACTCTGACGCAAGTATGAATGCGGGTCAGCAAAGTGAGGCGCTTTACAGTTCCGACAGGCAGATCTATTTCAATGTGGTCTGTCTGCCGGAGGCGTCGAAGTTTGCCCCGCATGTATGAGCGCATTTCGGCGCCGACATACATCAGGCGCAGGTTTCACGGAAAAAAAGTGAAAACAGGCGCTTCGACGCGCCGATCTTTATACATATCCCCCTTAGTGTGGCAGCACCCCAAGGAGAAATAACCTGGGAGCAAGGAGCAGAAAGCAAGTTGTCTGATCTAGAATCTGAATTTTTTGGAGGGGTTTGAGACCAGAATTGGTCTTGGAATTTGTCTAAGGGTATGTTCACACAACGTTTTTCAGATCCGCTTTTGGATCCGTTTTTCGGATGCAAAACGGACCCAAAAAACGTATCTAACGATGTGCAGTTTGATTCACATTGGTTTCAATGTAAAACATGCATCGACATTCAGATGAGTGATCGCTGGTGCGTGGTTACTTGGGTCTTTGCGATGTGCTTTTCGGATCCGTTTTAAGAATTGTCATGTCAATTCTACTTGTGTTTTACGCAAGTGAAATCCCCATAGGAAACAATGGAGTGCTGTTTTGGAGTCCGAAAAACACATCCAAAAGCGCAATATACTTTTGGGTACGTTTTGGATGTGCTTTGGATGTGCTTTTCATATGAAAAGCGCATCTGAAAAACGCATTGGATTAAAATTTGAATGTCTGTGTTGAATGTATGTGTTGAATGTCTGTCTGTGCCTATAATAATAATAATAAATATAATAAATTATTAATTAATAAATTTTTAAAATTATTATTATAATATTAAACATTACATATATAAATTCTATGTTAATTAGTTATTAATAAATTAATAACTAATAATTAATTGATAATTAATAACAAAGTCATAATGTAATTCATTATTATTAATTATTAATACTTAATAATTAGTACCGTATTTTTCGGACTATAAGGCGCACATAAAAGCCTGAGATTTTCTCAGAAATCGAAAGTGCGCCTTATAGTCCGGTGCGCCTTATATATGAATCAATTCTTCAGTTTTCAGTTTTCAGTCTTTGTTCAGAACGTATTTACAGCTAATTAAGTGACACTGATTTGTAACTGATTTGCAACTGATTTACAATAGTAAATACGTTCCGAAATCAGTTACAAATCAGTTGCAAATAAGTGCCACTGGCGCGTATTTCGCGCCGGATTTACAACCCATTCTTTACAGCGGGTGATTCCGTCGCGAAATAAGGCACAATAAGTGGCAGGACCATTGTAAATCCGGCCGTATTGCGGCTGCAATCCGCGGCAGCGATACGGCATGAAAAAAATGAAGAATGGCCTATACGGCTACCATAGTCAAAAAAAAAGTACTGTAAGTGTATTGATTTTTGTTACAACTTTACAAGTTGAGAGTTATTGTGAAAGTGTTGAATAAAGTTTGGCTTTCGCGTTTCATTTAATGCGCCGCGCCTTATAGTCCGGTGCGCCTTATATATGAACGGCGCTCAATGTTAATGCGCTCAATGTTAATGCGCCTTATAGTCCGGTGCGCCTTATAGTCCGAAAAATACGGGAATTGATATTTTATATTTAATTATTAATAATGTATTAATAATTATTTTTTTAAATGGGGTGGGTTTGGGAAGATAATAATAATAATTAATAATTTTTTTATTTATATAGCGCCAACATATTCCGCAGCACTTTACAAATTAGAGGGTGTACATACAGACATTACACATTAAAAGAACTTACAAATGAGACACGCGGTATGAGGACCCTGCTCGCGAGAGCTTACAATCTATTATGGTGTATGGTGAGACAAAGGGTTAAGAAGTGCCCCAGTTTACTATGGTCCAGCCATGTTACATAAATAAGATGGGGGTTTTACATAGAAATTGGGTGACCCAGCCACCCTGACAGTACACTATATACAGATAAGTGCCTTGAGTGCCCTAGTGTAGGGAGTGACAGGTGTGATAGCAGTTAGGGATCTTGGGGGGCCAGGCGAGAAGATGTTTTCTCAGGGCCCTCTTAAAACTGTGAGGGTTGTGAATGTGCTTGATCGCCCGCGGTACATATTCCATAGGACCGGTGCTGCACGTGTGAAATCTTGGAGACGGGCATGGGAGGTTCGATGATTGAGGAATGTAGTCTGATATCATCAGCAGAGCGGAGAGCACGGGTGGGGTGGTAGACAGAGATGAGGGGGGAGATGTAGGGAGGAGCAACACTGTGGAGAGCTTTATGGGTGAGAGTGGTGAGTTTTATGTTGTATTCTGTACTGGATGGGCAACCATTGCAGTGACTGACACAGGGTAGAGGCATCAGTGTAGCGGCTGGAGAGAAAGACAAGCCTGGCTGCTGCATTCAGAACGATTGCAGAGGGAGAGTTTGCAGAGAGGGAGACCGATAAGCAAGGATTTGCAGTAGTCAAGACGAGAGTGAATAAGAGCAACAATGAGGGTTTTGAGCTGTTTCCACATGAAAAAGTACGGATTCTGGAGATGTTCTTGAGGTGCAGATGACAGGAGCGGGCAAGGGATTGGATATAAGGGGTGAAGGACAATTAGAAATCTAGTTTTAAAACCCCAAGACAGCGGGCCTGCTGCCTAGGAGTTATGGTGGTGCCACACACTGAGACAGAAATGGCAGGGTAGGGTTGATTAGAAGATGGTGGAAAGACAAGAAGTTCGGTTTTAGTGAGTTTAGTTTCAGAGGGAGAGAGGACATGATGTCAGAGACAGCGGACAGACAGTCATTTGGTGTTTTGAAATCAGGGCAGGAGTGATGTCTCGGGAGGAGGTGTATAATTGGGTGTCATCAGCATAGAGTTTGGTACTGGAACCAAATCTGCTGATGGTTTGTCCAATGGGGGATGTGTAAAGTGAAAAAAGGAGAGGACCTAGAACTGATCCCTGAGGAACCCCGACAGCAAGGGGAAGAGGAGAGGAGGTAAGAACCAGCAAATGAGACACTGAAGGAGCGGTCAGAGAGGTAGGAAGAGAACCAAGCGAGAGCGGTGTCCTGGATGCCAATGGTGCTGAGGCAGGTGAGGAGAAGGTGGTGATCCACAGTGTCAAATGCTGCAGAGAGATCCAGGAGAAGCAGCAACGAGTATTTGCCCTGTGATTTGGCAGTGAGGAGATCATTAGAGACTTTAACTAGAGCAGTTTCTTGGAGTGCAGGGTGGGGAAACCGGATTGTAGAGGATCGAGAAGTGAGTATAGTAGAGAGATAGCGGATTAAACGGGAGTAGACCAAGCGTTCCAGGAGTTTAGAGATGAAAGGCAGGTTAGAGACTGCGGTAGTTAGAATCACAGGATGGGTCCAGAGGGGGCCCTTTTTAAGTAAAGGGTTATGATGGCGTGTTAAAAGAGGATGGGAAGATCCCAGTAGAGAGAGAAAGGTTAAAGATTGCGGTAAGGGTGAGAGATGATAGCTGGAGAGATAGACTGTACAAGGTGGGATGGAATGGGGTCACTAGAGCAGTTGTAGGGCGAACAGATGAGAGAAGCCTGGACACTTTTCTTCTGTCGTTGGGTCAAGGGCTGAGAGCAGACTAAAGACATGCCGGAGGGGACGGCTGGGGTTTCTTGAGGATTGAGATGAGATGTTTTGCCGGATACTGTCTATTTTGTTTTTGAAGTAAGTGGCCAGGTCTCAGCACAGAGGTCAGTGACTGGGCCTGAGCTTTTGGGCTGAAAGGGAGTGGAAAGTGTCAAACAGGCTTTTGGGTTGTTGTGTAATGTGGAGATGAGGAGGTAGAAATATTTTTGTTTGGCGCAGTGAAGGGCAGTGTGGTAAGTGCTAGCATGAATTTTTAGTGGAGAAAATCTGCAGGTAAGCTTTGACTTTCTCCACAGTCTCTCAGCACACCTTGAACATCGCTGCAGGAAGCGAAATCTGAGGTGGTGCCAAGGCTGTGGGCGCCTGACTCTGGTGGGCGGTGTCCTGAGAGGTGCCAACATGTCCAGGGGGGTTGAGAGAGTTTCATTGTACTGCTTGACAGCCAGGGCAGGACAGGAGTCGGGGGGAGATTGGAGGCAGTGGGGGAAATGTATGGTGTCTATGAGTTCCTGAGTGTTCATGGGGCGAATGTTTCTGGATGGGCGATGGGCAGGTGTGTCCCGAGAAGGCTGAGAATTGGTGATAGTGAAGGAGATAAGGGTTTTGATCAGAGAGAGCATAAGGAGAATTAGTGAGGTTAGAAATTGATGATGACTGCAGAAAAAACCCAAACAAAGAGCGTGTCCATCCTTGTGGGTGGGAGAATCTGTAAATTGCAAGAGGCCAAAGGAAGATGTTATTTCAAGAAACCGAGAGGCAGAAGGAGACATAGGGTTGTCGATGCGGATGTTGAAATCGCCCACGATGAGGGGTGGGGATTTTTAGGGAGAGGAAGTGAGGGAGCCAGGCGGCAAAATGATCCAGAAACTGGCGGGGTCAGCCGGGGGGTCTGTACACAATGGCGATTCTGAAAGGGGAAAAAGGGCCGGAAAGAGTCTGAGAGTGTGGACCACAAAGGAGGGGAAAGTGAGGGAGGGTGCAGGGGAATGACCTGGTTTAAATGCAGTGTGGAGAGAGAAGTATGCCAACTCCTCCACCTGGCCTGTTCTCAGGCCTGGGGGTGTGGGGAAATGTAGGCCCCCATAGGTGAGGGCAGCAAGGGAAGCGGTGTCTGATTGCTGAGCCATGTTTCAGTGAGAGCGAGGAGATTAAGGAGTTAGAGAGGAACAGGTCATGAAAAAGCAGTGAGTTTTTTTACCAACAGATCGGGCATTCCACAGAGCACAAAGTAAAAGTGGCAGGAAAAAGTACAGCGAATAGCAAGCAGATTAGCAGGGTTCTATGGAGGGAGGAGGAGGGGTTTAGCATTAAGGAGGTGGGCCTGGTTTGGAAGATGTCCCCTGCAGCAAGAAGCAGGGGAAAGAAAAGTGACAGCAGGTGGTTTAGTGTTGGTATGAGCGGTGTTTGTGCGACTTATGGAGGCTGGTGGTTTGGGGTATTTTAAAAGGGAAAACAGTGTGTGGGATGTATACATAGGTGAGGGGAGGGGAGAGGCGCTTTATGTGGATAGCATTTTTAGGGGCGACACGGTTGTAGGAAAGGAGCAGATGGCTACAAAGGGAGATAGCAAGAGTGAGCATAGTGGAAAAGGTGTATGTTATAAGAGACCCCGTTACTCACATAGCAGGTTATCCTTCAAGCTCCCTTAAGCTCACTTCTGTCTCATTCTGGCCTTTTTTGATGATCTGTAATTTTTTAAAATATTTAACTTCAAATATGCACGTTTAAAAATCCCCTCAAAGACCGACATCTCAAGGCCCTAAGCATAGGTTAATTTTAAAATAAAATGTGGTGATGGGTTTATTTCAATATATTATTAGATAAAGGGTAGTTTATGTTTGATACAAGGGTGTATTTGGTCATGGATAGGAAAATTTAATAGAGTTTAATTGATTGAAAAAAAAGCATTGAAAAACGGCCCAAAAAATGCATCCAAAAAACCTATGCAGCTGCGTTTTTGGATACGTTTTTTTGGATGCAGTCTGGATGCAGCTTCTCTTCTGGTAAAAAAAACATATCCAAAAACGTATCCAAAATGTCGTGTGAACCATAAGGGTCTTGTCTGAGGTCTGATTTACTTCGGGAGTTTTACCTGGTTCTGATGTATTTAGGTATTTCATCTGGAGTCTGACTTATTAAGGGGCCCAGGTCTGGGTCTGTAATTTTTTAGGGATCTGGTCTGGGGCTTGGATTGCTTAAGGGCTAAGGTTTACAGTCTGAATTCATTAGGGGGTCTATATTTATTTATTGACTTCTTCTGGGGCTTGAATTTATTAAGGGGAACAGGTTTGTGGTCTGGTCTAGGCTCTGTCTTGGTCAGGGGATTGCTCTGAGTCCTGGCTATGTTGAAGGGGTTTGGTTTGTGGTCTGTATTCTTTTAGGCATCTGGTCGGAGGTCTGGATACAGATTGGGTTCTGAATAAATTAGAGGCTGATGTGTGCGCAACCATTGATTTTTTTACCACGCTCCTTTTAGATATTACAGTTTGGAGCAGCACATCCCAGCAAAGGCACAGACGGTCAGTCGATCCTGAAGCTATGATAAAGAAAAAAGAAATTTGCGGACAAGTAAGTACTGGGCACTGTGCACATGTATTTCTCCTCTCAGTTTCTGCATCTTTTTTTTTTTTTAAACATGTTTTTATTAAATTTTTTTTGTAATGAAGAAAAAAAAAAAATATAAGACATATACATTGTCGGGTTTTCCCCGGGGGGAAACAGAGAAGCCAAAATAAAACGTATACAAATTCCAGAAACATGTCGTTTGTTTTCATCTGTAGCCCCTTTTTCCCCATAAGGGAACAGGGATATAACAATAGTCCGAGTCAAACAAGGAAGGAATCTCTGCCATTCCCCTAGGCCCAGAACAGTTGATGCCCTGTAAAGTCCTGTGACAACGGAATAATTGCAAAATCAATAGTTGCCTAGAAAATGAAATTTTTCCCCCAAAAAACTTTCAACTTCATTGCAGGCCCGCCTTAAAAAGGGCCCGCTAACATCTTTTTTATGATTGCTCCATTAAACAGGGTGGGTGTTGATGGGCAGGGCTGGAGATCAACTGCATGTTATTTTAAGGGAAACAACCACTGGCACTTTAAAAGGGGCTGGTGCTTGGCACATTGTTTTTTCTTTTGTTACCCTGGTTATCTCAAGAAACACGTGCAGTCATCATTGCACTCACAAAACTGGCCAACAGGGGAAAAGTACGCAGCTAGAAAGATTGCACCTCAGTCAACAATCTATCGCATCATCAAGGAATTCAAGGAGAGAGGTTCCATTGTTGCCAAAAAGGCTCCAGGGCGCCCAAGAAAGACCAGCAAGCGTCTCTTAAAAGTGGTTCAGCTTTGGAATCGGGCTACCAGCAGTGCAGAGCTTGCTCAGGAATGGCAGCAGGCAGGTGTGAGTGCATCTGCATGCACTGTGAGGCGGAGACTCATGGAGCAAGGCCTGGTGTCAAGGAGGGCAGCAAAGAAGCCATTTCTCTCCAGAATAAACATCAGGGACAGACTGATATTCTGCCAAAGGTACAGGGAGTGGACTGCTGAGGACTGGGGTAAAGTCATTTTCTCTGATGAATCCCCTTTCCGAATGTTTGGAACATCTGGAAAACAGCTTGTTCGGAGAAGACAAGGTGAGCGATACCACCAGTCTTGTCTCATGCCAACTGTAAAGCATCCAGAAACTATTTATGTGTGGGGTTGCTTCTCAGCCAAGGGAATCGGCTCTCTAACAGTCTTGCCTAAAAACACATCCATGAATAAAGAATGGTACCAGAATGTCCTCCAAGAGCAACTTCTCCCAACTGTCCAAGAAACAGTTTGGTGATCAACAATGCCTTTTCCAGCATGATGGAGCACCTTGCCATAAAGCAAAGGTGATAACTAAATGGCTGAAAACTCCCCAGATCTTAATCCCATTGAGAACTTGTGGTCAATCATCAGGAGATGGGTGGACAAACAAAAACCAACAAATTGTGACAAAATGCAAGCATTGATTGTGCAAGAATGGACTGCTATCAGTCAGGATTTGGTCCAAAAGTTGATTTAGAGCATGCCAGGGAGAATTGCAGAGGTCCTGAAGAAGAAGAGTCAACACTGCAAATATTGACTTGCTGCATTAACTCATTCTAACACTCAATAAAAGCTTTTGTTAATCATAATATGATTGCACTTGTATTTCTGTATGTGATAAAATCATCTGACAAACACACATAAAAACCAGAGGGCAACAGATCATGTGAAAATATAATATTTGTATCATTCTCAAAACTTTTGGCCATGACTGTACACAAATTACGATCACTGTGGCAGTTTAACAGCATGCCAGACAGGCACTCTCCATGCCACTCATAGTCGCAATTTCCCCAACGATCCTCCCAATTCTCCCTCTAAGTACCATTTGGTTAGTTTGAAAGGAGTCACCAACAGTCTGATCTCCTCCTTATCTAAGAAGTTGCAGATAAAGCTATGCCACTTATCAAAGAATTTCTCAGTCTTTGAAGTCTTAGCCAGTTCCACCTCAACCCTTTCCATGGCCACATATTTTTTAACTGATACAATGACCTCAGGGGTTCAAGATAGCGTCCAAGAAGGCATGTTTTAGCAGCCAGCAAAATTATGTGGATGAAGGCTTGAGGCCCAGATACTGTTGTCAAGTCATGGAAAAGCAACACCTCTGGAGACACAGATGTATATATGTCCTTTAACCCGTAGCAAGTGTGTCAATGATTGCCAGAAGGTTTGCACTTTAGAGCAGCTACACATACCATGTAACAAATCAGTTTGTTTCTGCATCTTTTTGAAGTAAAGAAGTAGAGTAGGGTATGGCTGCTGGCAATGATTGCTGAGTTGGACAAAGAGGGACCTGGATTCCCTAGAAGAAGGATAATACCAGCAGGTCAACTGGGAAACAAAATTGTACTTTTGCTGATTGACAAAGGGTTGTCTTCTCTGATGAGTCTTTTTTACTGCTTCACTGAATGGATGTGTCATAACCCAGAACAGAGTGATTCCGTTAATTTGATGTCTATCCTAAGGTCCCACTACTCGAACCACTTGCAGGGTAAAAGTGTCATCTCCTGCTGTGTAAGATCAACTACATGAGAGTTAATCGCATTATAAGAGTCTGAAGCAAGGATTGTTGTTATGATAATTGGGAGGAAACAGAGAATACACTGTATGTACCCCCTGTAGTGCGAGTTCCACTTGGGTCCCTGAAGGACTCTGATGTGTAAGACCGCTACAAATTGTTTGGCAGAATAATCATTATATATGAAGTCTCCGAACTTGTCTGCACCGGACAATTTCCTCCCTCTTGTCTTGCACAACCCTTAACTATATACAATGCCTGCAGACTCTAGCATTCTTCCTTTATCCATTTATTATATACCATAGCAATATCATATGAAAATAGTGGTACTTGCTTTTAAAATCGTGAGTCCGATGGCTTCCAAAAGTACAGGCAAACTTGCCAAAAATTCAAGGCATTAAAGGGAATGTGTCATCAAAAATGACTTATTGTTTAACTCACATTTTTTTTTTTTTTTACAAAATTATTATTTAGTGAGACAAATTTATAAATAAATTATTACAGTTTGTAATGTAAATACAAGGCAAAAAATGTTAAAATTAACCTGTGTCTATCCTAACACACACATGTAGTTCCTGTCAAATCATATCCTGACTCATCTTCTTTTTTCTATTTTCTATATCTCCTGACCAAATATCTCCACTTTTTTCACATTTTCTAACCAGAGAAACTTAACCCTCAACTCGCCCCTAAAACCTGATGTACCTATCTTGCCTTACTTCTCTTCTAGCTCTGTCTACCGCCCAATCTTCCTAGGGTTCCCGCCAGTTGTTCTGTCATATAATATGCTGAGTACCTAAATGACTCCACTATGTCTCTTATTTCTTGATCTTCAAAGGAATCCAAAATAAAATTTTTCCACTTCTCAAAGAAACCTCCTGCCTTTTTGTCTTTATTTCGTTCCGCATCCAGCTTCTCCGTGAAGAATTACTGTTTCAATGTAAGTACTACCTCTTAACTCACATTTTTATGTTCAACACATTTTTTAAGCATTTTTGGTTATATTTTTTTTTAATTTTCCATATCACTTTCAATATTTTTAAATAATTTTTAAGTCCTGCAGTTTTCACTTTGGCCACTAGGCCTAATAATAGTCTGCACTTCCTGTTCTGTACAGAAAGATTCTCACTAGTCTGCTCATTATAAGCACAAAGAGGGTCAAACTGAAAGGAGACACCAGTGTGAATAGATAACACAGGATCCACCAGTCAGAAGAGGAGATAGTCACAGTTCACCCTTTCACCTCCCTGCACAGTGACTTATTCCCAGGTCACAGAGCATGACTAGAAAACTCTTATAGAAGTGAATGGGACTGAGTCAGTCTTAAGTCTACTATGTGCATGAAGCTGCTGTAAAGCATCTCTCTGACTGCTGTTAAAGCAGTGCAAACAAGGCCTAGTGGCCAAAGTGAAAACTGCAAGACTTAAAAATTACTAAAAAATATTGAAAGTGATATGAAAAATAAAAAAAATAAAAACTACCAAAATTTCCTTAAAAAAATGTGTTTAACATAAAAATGGGACTTAAGCAATGACTCATTTTTTGATGACACATTTCCTTTAAGTCCATAGTAGAGAGGAATAAGCAGTAAGAGTAGCGGGTACTCACACACCTGTAAGTGAGCTCACATTGTATGTGAGTGCTGGAGAGGAAGGGCCACCGTGACTTAAGTTTAATTCCTTAACCTCTCTTCTGCTCCCCTAGGTCACCACAGATAGACGTTGATGTGTCAGGTGGGAAACAGACAACAAAAACTCTGCAACCATTGCTGGAAGACCACAAGCTTGTGTGACAGTATTGTGGTCTGGGAAATGCCTTTTTGTGGCATTCTCTGGGCTACTCATCCATGCGGAAGGCATTCTCAACTGATTTGGGTATAAATCCATCCTTGCAGATCACATACACCCATTCAGGCCACTTGTTTTCCCTAGTGCAGATGGGATCTTCCAGCAAGACAATACGACATGTCACAAGGCTAGAAATGTCAAACAGTTCCGAGTACTACCCTGCCCCCCTAATTCTGCAGACTTTAACCCAATGGAGCATATATGGGACCACCTTTATTGCTGTGTTCATTCTAGGAATCCCCCTCATCCAACAGCTGTGAGAAGCAGATAGCTGAGACAACCTACCAGGATCTTATTGAGTCTCTCCCGTCTCACTGAACACGGCAGTTACTCTGGATAATGTGACTCAATTGTGTATATATAAAACACTGTTTTGCTATTTGCATCTGCAGAATTTCCAGTCCAGAGGGGTCCAGAGTAATGAAATGTTATCATATATAGTAAATAGCAGCATGTACATTCTCACATGTAATATAATGGGATTTAGACTCTACCTGGTAACTTAAGAACAAGGTCGGTGTAGTTAGCCCAACAGCTGTCGAATAAGATGGTCACATTCCCATCCAATCCACTGCTGACAATGGTGTTGTCAGACGTTTTCAGGGTTGCTGTCAGCGTCAATGAACTGGTGCTGACAGAGACACAGTTTCCCTAGAAATGAAAGTGACAGAATACATTAAATAAGACACTCTCTATACTGAATATTGGTGCATGATGTAGTAGTGTCATCATGGCTCTAGCGGACTGCTGCCATCTGAGCATGCTTATTTCAGAACTCCAGAGAAATGGGTTTTTTTTGTGCAGAACCATACGTTGTATTTGGTGTATATTGCTTTTAATCTATATGGGGAGGAAGAAGTGCCTCCATTTTGGTTTTCTGCACTACGCCCACTTTCACAGGTTGTCATAAAAGTGCAGCTTGCAGGTTTGGTGTTTTTTTATTTTTTTCCTCTCTGGATAATGGAGGTCGGTTGACCCAGTGAGAGGCCTGGATTTGGCTCTATTGAGAGGTAAAGATAGCATAGGACTGCCCGACCTGAGATCACGTTGAAAGTCGTGGGCAGCTCAAGCATTTGTTGATTAAAATATGTGAACCGAGAATCTCAAAGTTTTTTTTGACCTGTGGTAACGTCACTACCTGCTCTCAGATAAGACAAAGAGCAGAGAGAGAAGGGGAGAGCAGGACGGTAACCTAGAGAAACCTATGTGCACTCAGAGCAGATAAAATCTCGTCTCCTGACCAAAATTAAAAGAGGAATGTTTTTGGAAAAAGTCTTAATTTAATGCATTCCCTACATGTTTAAAGCTAATCTTTGTAGTGAGAGAACCCCATAAGTATTAGCGACGTATCCAGCTGTAAATTATGGTGGGAAATGGTGAAGCTTTCCCACAGAGATATATGTTGGTAAATTGTCCCAATTAATACCTCTAATAAAAGCTGTAATTGTGATGAGAAGTGTCTTGGTTACTATTCTGTACTCTTCTGAATTAAGGAAGATGTATAATGCATGCATGGATAAATATATATGTGTCACTGGTGGACTTGGGTAAAATAGCTGTCAGCTGAACAGTTGTGTATGGCTGACTTAAATCTCCTGTACAGTACATCACATTGATTAGCTTTAAACATGTAGGCTGAGGTGATAAAGATTATTGCCAAAAACAATGGTTTTCTGATTTTGCTTCCTTTCAGAGCTAGAGCAGTTCTTATCTCCTGCTTGTTTACACAAGCTTCCCTAAGTTAATGACTACCACTCTCTGTTCTAGGAGCCATGGCCGGAATGGTGAGGTCACTCCCTACTGATTCTTATCAGCAGAATAGGAGCTAGTTTCTGTTTCTTACTGACAAAACAAAACCCTTCAGAGCTCTGTGCCCTTGGCTCCTGCTATTAAAGGGGTTTTGCCACGAAGTAAAATTGACGTGGGAAGCTTGCAAATCAAATAAGAAACATTTTCACCACTCATCATTAAAAATTCTGCACCGTTTTTGTTTTAGCTGCTCCTTTAGTGATCCATTGTTTACAGCTCGTCTCCAGGGGATACGACCAGGGCTGTGAGCTCCTCAGTCCTGGTCCCACATGCTCAGACATCACTTCTCCTCTCCGGCAGCTACTGAGTGTTCAAACTCCATGTGCTGTCATTCTACCCCTGTCCTCTGTACTCCTTAGTAATTAGTCAAACAGTGAAAATTAAAAAAAGAAACCTCAGTAAGGTCTGTGCATTGATAAAGAGGAAAAGAATCTAGAGGTTTGTTTCCTGCAGGAATTTAAACCTAGGACCCTTGTGCTGTGAGGCAAAAACTTTACCTAGGAGCTACATTGTAGCTACTCACAGCTCTGTATATAAACAGACCTTACTGTGACTAGAGAGAGGAAAGGCATAGTGATTTCATCATGCTGGGTCACATGATGTGCAATTCAAACAAATCACACACGCCCCCTTTTGAGCACACAGAGCTAAAGAGCTGGATGCAGGAGGCATGAAATGAGATTGTGGCAAAACCCCTTTAAAACCCTTCCATCACCAATGTCCCTCTAACAGGCTCAGCTAGGAAAAGTAGAACTTTAATGTCAATCACTGCTGTGGAACTGCCCACAGCCTGAACAGAAAGTGGGAGCCTGAAGCTGGATGTGTAGAGCAGGCTCTGTGAAAGTCAGAAAACCCCTTTAACACAGATTTGATGGACGAATGTGTTTCAGAACACAGTGATACATGCACAGCACTTACATTGGAATCTATCGCCATTACAGATGGTTGCTGGTAAAGCCTTTCTCCAGGAAGTCCAGCCACGGGATCTTGGATGACCTTGAGCGCAGATACGGTGGCCAAATAACTTCCAGTAGATGGCTGAGTTCTGTTAACGGACTGAGATGCCACCTGAAAGACATCACAACACCTGTGGCACTGTGTCTTGGGCTACATTTTGGTGATATAGTACCTCATTTCTTTCATCTATACTGCAAACAGACCTGGCACTGCTTTGTACTCTTCAATTATGACTCTTCAGGGAAGCAGCCATGACTTGCTAGTTGTAGACTGCTTCCCTAATCCTTTACAGCAAGGGTCTTGAAACTGCGGCCTTCCAGCTGTTGGAAAACTACAACTCCCATCATGCATTTATAGAATCTATAACAGTGGGCATGATGGGAGTTGTAGTTCCCTAACAGCTGGAGGGCCGAAGCTGGTGCTGACCTAAATCACCCCTTAGGCTCTGGACACCATGTTTAGAAGCTATTTTTTTGTGCGTATACATACAGAATAGGACCAAGGAGTACAGAGCAGTACTTAGTACTTACCTGGCTCCAGACCGGATCACTAGGAGATGGGACTGGTTGAGAAACGGACAATGATGACACAGTGACGTTCAGCTCGGTGCTGAGGCTCCCATTGATTGCGGCAGATGCCAGGTTCTTACTCATAGTCTGGAAATCTGTGTATGTCAGTCCATCTAAGTAAGAAGACCGAAAATCAGTACTGAAAAGCAATCCACTGAGAGGATATTCAGGAGCACAAACAAGCAGAACATGAGAAGTGCCTGGACAGGTCTCTGGCTCTCTTGATCTAAATGGGATGGAATATGGAAAAAGACAAAACTGGAAACATTCTATTTCTGACTTTACCAAAAATTTCTGAAAAGAACTCTAAGGCTAGGTTCACACGGCTTAAAATAGGACGTATTTCAGTCCGTAATTACGCGCCGGAGTGCACAAATTACGGCTGGAATACGTCCCATTCATTACGGTAATCCACAGTTCTCATAGAGCACTATGGATTACGTCTCCTCTCCCTGCTCGGCGAATACGCCGAGGGGGGAGATAAGTGACGTGTGAATTACCAGCTGTGTATACGCGCCGCTAGTAATGATAGTCTATGGTCCCCGGCCACACGGCGTAATTGCGGGGTGTTAATTACGCCCTGCATTTAAGCCGTGTGAACCGAGCCTAAGGGTGACATGTATGTACGGGCTGCGCCAGAAATATGGAGTCTTTTCAGCCCGAAAACTTGCACAGCCCAGTTCACTCTATTTTTAAAGGGGCGCACTTCAATATGAGGTGCATTACAGAGCACCCGTGGCACTTTGTAATGCACTTGAGATCGACGGAGTGCTGGAGGCGGGGTGCACTACAACCGTATGAATCTACATATTTATGACTTTAGTATTGAAAATCCAGGCGCATTACTGCTGGAACAGGTAGAGCACTTTAAAAGTGGTTTACCTGAGCCTGAAGTGTCGCTTTGTTGCTAGAAAGCGCTAAATCTATGACCTGAAGTAGAACAGGTTCATAGATTCAGGAGAATTCTACACTACTAATGCCTGCAAAAAAATGCTGTCTGAGACCAAAATACATACTGTACATGTCACCCGAAATGTAGAACATGAAAAAATTCCCATAATTACCTCACTTAAATGTGTTTTCTGAGGCTCTAATTTTGATGGCCTATCCTTAGTATAAGCCATCAATATCAGGCAGGTAGGAGTCCTGCCCCCAGCATCCCCGTCGATCAGGGGTAGGGGTTCGCAGGGCTCGGATAAGAAAGATGGCCTCTTCATTGTGTAATTGGAACAGTGTTATACATTTTGTACCAGGTTTGAGTGAATGGAATGGGGCTACATGTAGTGTCAGACTGAGCCTCTGTAAAATGTATGGAGCTGTGTCTGGTAATGAAGAGACCCCTAGATTAGTGGGAGTTTTGGAATTTGAACACCAGATCTGATGTTGATGGTCTATCCTAAGGCTCAAGCTATTAGTAGCCATCAATATTAAAGTCCCACACCCCAAAAAAAAAAATCTCCTATGCTCCTTTGATACTATCTTATCTTATACTGCAATCAATTCCTGTGTAACATCAATAAACTTCCTAAATGCTTATTTGAATATGTTAAGGGGTGCAGTTTCTTAGATTGAGTAATTTATGGGGTTCTCTAACATACCCTCAAAGCCACGTCAGAACTGGACTGGTCCCTAAAAAAATCTGTTCAATAATTTTCTTAAAAATGGAAAAATTGCTGCAAATTTTCTAAGCTCCTTAATGTTGTTAAAAATAAAAGAGAAATTAAAAATTCATGCCAACTTACAGTAGACATATGGTAGATGCTAGTTATCAGATACTTTGTGTGCTATAATTATGTCTTACATGCAGAAATGTTTAAACATTGAAAATGTGAAAATTGTGGAAAATTTTCCAACATTTTGATTTTTGTGTCCTGTGACACAGTGACAATGTAATGTATGGAGGTACCGGTGCTCCCAGTTGCACTAAATGACTCGCAATTAATTCGTAGGTACGTCTTTTTGCGGGAAGGGGCTAAGGGAGGAATTGATTTGTTAAAGGGGCTTTGTCACGATGTAATGTTGACGTGGGATCCTCCAAAATGGGTATTCAATCACTTTTCTAAATATATGTGATTACAGAAAGTGAAGCCTGCATTGCTCAGTCCCCCTTAGTTTCCTGAAACTTTACATTAGACCGACCAGGGACCAGGACACTGACAGGAGCTTGATCTGGCCAGACTTGCGTGTTTGCACTTCTTATCTGATGACAAGGAACATGAATGAGCTTTCAAGGGGCTGAGGAGAAAGTACTGTGTATGAGGCTTTCTGCTGTATAGACAATCCACTGGTTGTAATGTTATTATTTGAGTAAACATTGCAGACGTTCCCTTTTTCCTAGCTCTCTGCTCACCCACTCCCTCTTACCCCTGCAGTTCATGATTTGTTTATCTTTTCTCCTGGGTAGATAAGAGGTAAGGAACTTCACTTCCTGGCAAACCCCCTTTACGATCAGAAGGCAAAGCTTGTCTCACATAGTCTTATATTATCCTCAGACATAAAGCCACTTCTTACCTGTTGCGTTAGTAGATGAGTTCGTTTGTTGGGAGGGTGGATCAGAAATTTCTACAGATACAGATAGTCCTCCTGCAGCTCTCTTTCTGCGTCTGGAACCCTCCTGAATTATCTTTGTAATCCGAATTTTGCTTGCTGGGATCTTCAGGAAAGCCGCCAGGTTCTTGACCAGATTGTTACCATAAAACTGATCCACAGTCATTGCCGGCAGATTAAATGCAACCACAATCAGAGGAGATGTGCGTATTTCCACTGGAGTGGATCCTCTGACCAGGACATACAGCATGTTATAGTCCTTGTCAAAATAGTTTTCTCCCAAAACAGTTGAATTCAGCTGAGGCAAGTATTGTCCTATTAGAAGAAGAGACAGCATGTACATAATCAAGCAAATAATGTAGAGAGTTCATACAGTTATGTGCAAAATAGCAGCAGTCTAACATCAGCAATGAGCTTAATCACATTTTTTGTCTGAAAACATAATGCAACAAGGTCAAAAATTCATGAGTTGGTGTAGCTGAGTAATAGGCAACCAACAGACTCAACAATTACAGTGTAGTAAATAATTATTTGATCCTTTGCTGATTGTGTAAGTTTGCCCACTGACAAAGACATGAACAGTCTATAATTTTAAGGGTAGGTTAATTTTAACATTGAGAGATAGAATATCCAGAATAAAATCCAGAAAAACACATTGTATAAATTATATAAATTTATTTGCATTTTGCTGAGAGAAATAAGTATTTGATCCCCTACCAACCATTAAGGGTTCTGGCTCCTACAGACCAGTTAGATGCCCCTGATCAACTCAATAGCTGCATTAAAGACAGCTGTCTTACATAGTCACCTTTGTTAAAGACTCCTGTCCTCAGACTCA
The DNA here is from genome assembly GCA_025379985.1 of Phyllomedusa bahiana. Classification (NCBI taxonomy): domain Eukaryota; kingdom Metazoa; phylum Chordata; class Amphibia; order Anura; family Hylidae; genus Phyllomedusa; species Phyllomedusa bahiana. The sequence continues at coordinate 45,770 of JAODAL010027765.1, forward strand.
ATTAATCAGTCAGACTCTAACCTCTACAACATGGGCAAGACCAAAGAGCTTTCTAAGGATGTCAGGGACAAGATCATAGACCTGCATAAAGCTGGAATGGGCTACGATAAGTAAGACGTTGGGTGAGAAGGAGACAACTGCTGGTGCAATAGTAAGAAACTGGAAGAAATACAAAATGACTGTCAGTCGACATCGATCTGGGGCTCCCTGCAAAATCTCACCTTGTGGGGTCTCCTTGATCATGAGTAAGGTGATAGATCAGCCTAAAACTACACAGAGGGAACTTGTTAATGATTTCAAGGCAGCTGGGACCACAGTCACCAAGAAAACCATTGGTTATACATTACGCTGTAATGGTTTAAAATCCTGCAGTGCCCACAAGGTCCCCCCGCTCAAGAAGGCGCATGTGCAGGCCCGTCTGAAGTTTCCAATGAACACCTGGATGATTCTGTGAGTGATTGGAAGAAGGTGCTGTGGTCAGAGATGACAAAAATTGAGCTCTTTGGCATTAACTCAACTTGCTGTGTTTGCAGGAAGAGAAATGCTGCCTATGACCCAAATAACACTGTCCCCACTATCAGTGATGGAGGTGGAAACATTTTGTTTTGGGGATGTTTCTCTGATAAGGACGCAGGACTACTTCACCACATCAATGGGAGAATGGATGGAGCCATGTACCGTAAAATCCTAAGTGACAACCTCCTTCCCTCCGCCAGGACATTAAAAATGGGTCGTGGCTGGGTCTTCCAGCAAGACAATGACCCAAAACAAACAGCCAAGGCAACAAAGGAGTGGCTCAAAAGGAAGCACATTAAGGTCATGGAGTGGCCTAGCTTAATCCCATAGAAAACTTATGGAGGGAGTTGAAGCTCCGAGTTGCCAAGCGACAGCCTTAAAATCTTCATGATTTAGAGATGATATGCAAAGGGGAATGGACCAAACTTCCTCCTGACATGTGCTTAAACCTCATCATCAACTACAAAAAACGCATGACTGCTGTGCTTGCCAACAAGGGTTTTGCTACCAAGTATTAAGTCTTTTTTGCAAGAGGGATCAAATACTTATTTCTCACTGCAAATACATTTATATAATTTATACAATGTGATTTTCTGTATTTTATTTTGGATATTTATCTCTCAATGTTAAAATTAACCTACCCTTAAATTATAGACTGTTCATGTCTTTGTCAGTGGGCAAACTTACACAGTCAGCAAGGGGTCAAATAATTATTTCCTTCAATGTATGTATCTAATCTCATATCTATCGATCTAATCTCACATCTATCTTTGTATATAATCTATCAACCTAATCTCATATCTATATATTGATCTAATCTCAAATCTATCTATCTATCCTCCAACTATCTAATCTCCTATCTAGCTGTCTAATCATATCTATGCATCTAATCCCATATATATGTACAATATCATATTCATCTATATTGTGAAGCTTGTATTGAATATTATTTTTTTAGGGCATTGAACACTCTACTGACAGACCCTTTTTTAATACTAGACGGATATAAGTAAATGATTTCTATACAGATGTGGTGATGGACATATATTAACTTACCACTATAAGTAGGTTCCTTCATCGTATAGTCTGATCCTTTCCATTGTATATTTGTAGGGCTTATGTAGATGTCATTAACATAGATGTCCAATCTCTGAGGACTTGAGTAGTAGATAGCCACAAGAACAGACTACAATAAGAGAAATGTAATGAAATCATTGGTGGGATGCTATGGAATGGATACAAGTCAAGAACATCAGAGCGCTGTATATGCCATCATATGCCTGCATGTAGAGGTCTTAGTATACAGCCTGTATGGTGGAACATAGGGCAATGGAAAAGAGTATTGGCCATAGGAGATACAACAACATGGATCTGTAATATGGTTGTGTGCATTAAGGGCCACATGTATGAAAACTGTTTAGGTCTAAAATTCACTTGTTGCCCATAGCAACCAATCAGAGCGCCTCTCTCATTTTTTCAGAGCACTATATGAAATGAGAGGGGCGCTCTGATTTTTAGACCTAGACAGTTTATCTTTACATGAGACAATCATGTATTAAAGGATTTGCTTAAAAAATATCCCAACATGTGATGCAGTATTAATCCCCCATGTTGGATAGCAGCGGCCATCTGGTTGTCTCAGTATCTTACTTTTGTGTCGTCTGTGTTGAGCAGTTTCAGTCGGAGTTTCTGGGGGCTTGTGCTGGTAAAGAAAACCTGAAATGACTTGTTTGTAGCCACTACAGCATGGAACAAGGAGACCCTCTTCTGACAGGTGTATCCAGAACACCAGCCATGGTCCTGGGGCCCTAGAATTAAAATATAGAAGAGTACGGTAAAACCGATAAGGAAATACACGACTAAAAATTTGAAATCACACCTACCATTGATAAGATCTAAGTAGCCATCTCCCAGCACAGCCACGGGTGAGAGGCGTCGGGTCTCAGTGTCACTGTCAAGACTCTCAATAGCCAGCATCTCATAGTTCAGGCCAAAGCATTTGTAGCTTTCCCAGGAAGACATGTATACACATGTGTTATCCCTGATAATCCCTGATAGAAGAAAACACAGATTACTGGAGAGGAGTCCAAAGCTGATCTGTGGATGAACACAGATCTATCTACAGGTTCAACATCTATGAAACAGGTACAAAGGCGGCAACAAAAATAATAACAGGACTGGGTGGACTACAATAGCCAGAAAGATTAGCAAGATCAGGGTTATTTAGTTTAGAGAAAAGACGACTTCAGGGGGCATAAAACATATGTTTAGATATATTAAAGGTCAATATAGAGATCTTTCCCAAGACCTAATTATACACGTTTGTATTCTGAACAAGGGGGTGTCCTCTGCCTAGAGAGGAAAAAAGTTTCTACATAGACAGGGATTCTTCACTGTACGAGCTGTGAGACTATGGAACTCTCTGCCAGAGGAACTTGTCATGGTGAATTCACTGACAGAGATCTAGTCTGGATGCATTTCTAGAATGTAATAATATAACAAGTTATAGTGACCAGGATTCTAGAGATTCTGGTTATTGATCCAGAGATTTATTCCGATTGCCAGATTGGAGTCGGGAAGGAATTGTTTACCTAAAATGAGGAAAATTGGCTTCCACCTTATGGGGGTTTTGCCTTCCTCTAAATCAACACTATAGCACAATAGGCTGAACTGGATGGACGTCTGTCTTTTTATTGCCTTACAAACTATGTAACTATGTAACTATAAATTAGCCACATGTACTTCAAATATTACAGTTTTTGTTACCGTTCTCTTGGGCACTTAGTAGCAGAAAGCATATTGCAGTAAAACTCCCTTAAAGGGGTGTTCCAATAAGCGCTTTTCAACACTTCAGTTTAGCTCAAGCTAGCTATGAGCCGACCATGTTACAGTATGAGAAGGGCGGTACTTGTGGCCGTCCTTCCAGTAATTTCAATATATATGTTGCAGGGAAATGATAAAAATAGGAATTTGATCAAATCCCCAAAGGAGATGATTCATCTTTTCAGTAAAACATTTCAGGGATTTGAGCAAATAACTGACTTTCTTTGGGTAAATCACCCCACACAGTTGTTATTTTAACATCTACCATGATTTGATCAAATCCCTATTTTCATCATTTTCCTGTGACTTTGAATATAGCCGAGCGAGTGTGCTTAGCTGAGCTCAGAACTCCTACTAAAATAAACTGAGAGGAACCGCACAAGTCTGCTGACATTTCTCCATTCTGAACGGGGAGTTTCAGAGCCCATTCTCAAGATAGATGCAGGTCCCAGGGTAAGACCTGCACCTGCCAAACATTTATAGCATATTCTACCAATATGCCACAAATATTTGAAATGAAACAACCATTTAAGACAGTGTGAACTCAGACAACAGACAAGGGTGGTCTAAAGATGTTCCATGTGTATAACTATGGCTCATGCTTTTGGAAAAATTTGGCACTTGCATGTGTTTTATACAAACTATTAGCTTACTTTGCACCAATAGTTAGCTCCAAAAAATTTTAACAATTGTGGCACATTTTGCAGTATTTTAAGCCATGTCCCATTTTCCATCCAAGCCCTAATGACAAAGTAACCATGAAAAGTATCTAAAACACATTATAAATGTGGGTAAAGCAAGGTGCCCATACTACATAACAATTTACCGGAAGGTCTAGAAGTAAACACATTGGTAAATATGCCCCACTGGCTTTTAAGAGATAATGTGCATTTAATTTAAGCCGACAGGGTGGGCAAATGTTAAGTACTTATACTGTTAAATTAAGTTGAAAACATGGCCGTTTGTCATACTCTGAAAGACTTGAAGTACTCTGCCCAGTTCTTGAGTACTGGGGTATTTACCTTTGTTTGGTGCCACCTGCGACACAGGGATTCGGCTTCCATTCAAGGCAGTCAGCATGACTTTAGGAATCCTGTAGTCTCCAAGTCCGTACCTTGTATCTCCACCCCATTGGTATTCTGATTGGGGAACTACAGCACCAATGTTCCCCAGGAAAGAACCATCAACATCTTTCAGTAGCGCCTTCCTTTTAGCATCGCAGGACATATCTACGCAGTCAGATGGGTTGGCTTTGCTGTTGCAACAAGGCAAAAATATTAAATTCCATTACACACAGAGATCGATATTTGAATTACACACATTTTATTGTATTCTGCTGGATGTGCTAACCCAAAGAACCAAATAGACACTAGACATCATAACAGGGTGACCGATATGAGCAAGAGCACCCACACCATAGAGGCTCACCACATGTTTGCTGTTGGGCTCCTACAGAGAGAGGAGACCCGGCACTGGTATGACCCATCCTCTTTCCATGGAAAGAGAGAAAAGGCTTAGACAACAAGCCTTTCCGTCCATAGTGATTACATTGGTGTATAATGGAGGACTCATTTTGGCTTTTGCACCCTATCTACATCACTAACATTTTGTATAGCTTGATACACATAAGAGATCACAGGCAAGATTATTTACTTTACTAGAGACCGCCTTTCTATGATTCACAGACCTGTTTAAGTGCATTTTACTCAGACAGCAAGAAGTATACACGTTATATGTTATGTGTGTATGAAAGAGACAAGTAGAAGTGTCTGGTCATATTCAATAATACAAAGACACCATCTTAGCTACTTACGATACATCTGGTCGATGGATAAAGACTTTCCGATCCTCGGAGCTGTCCAACATTGTTATTCTGGAGACCTCCACTGGGTGCTGCAAATCTTCATTTTCTGGGTTTGTCATGAACATCACATTGGATTGTCCAGAACACACATTCTTGTAGCCCACAAATATTGTATCTTAGGATGAAGCAATAACGACATTTTATTGCAGCAAAATAAATACAAGTATTTTATAAGATGATAAATAGGAATGGGTTAGGTATAAAAAAGGGTTTACCTTCCACGGTCATGAGGCCACCGATTGCATTATAGCTCATTAAGCCTGCCATCGGGTGTCCAGGTGCCAGGTTATGGGCAGAGGCAAAGTAGGGCCAGCAAATACCACTTCTGCCACCTGTACAGCAATAGGGGGATGCAAAACATTAACCATTTGACTAGAAGCACACAGTAATCATGGCCATCCAGAGGTGATAGAGATCGAAGAGAGCATGTGACCACACTGTGGGTGCTTCACCTGGAAATCTGGAGCATATTCACTGCATGTCAACGGACTCTTGCATTATGTCTTTTTGTTTTTTTCTGTGATATATGATTATTTCCTATAGCACAAACATATTCCATAGTGCTGCGTAGATTGTTGATGTTTATATGGGAGACACATTCAGACTAACTTCTCACTATGTTTATGTAGTTTGAGAAGAACATACAAATTCCATACAGATAGTATCCATTGGATGGATTTGAATCCAGGACCCCAGCACTGTAAGGCAATAGTCCTGACAACTGAGCCACTATGAGTCTAGTAGTTTTTTGGCCAAATACAGCTAGTCAAATATTGAGTTAGGGCAGTTTTTCACGTCCCAACTTTGCAAAAAATATTTTAAAAAATTGGTATATTTTTAAGCACTTTTTTCGTAACAATGAAAGCATCCAGATGATCACTGGGCAAGTAGGAAATGCACTACAGATGTTGCTTTTTTATATAGTGCTTTTTTTGCACTTAAGGGGGGTTTTACATCTGGCGGCTTTACAGAACCACAGCCAGCTTCAGTTTCCCACTTCCTGTTCAGGCTTGGAGCGGTTCTACAGCAGTGACTGGCATATTAGCTCTGCTATTCGTATTTCAACCTGTTAGAGAGATGTTGGTAATAGAAGGGTTAATGGCAGGACACGCCTTGTGTCAGAGCCAGAACTCTAGAGGGTTAAGTTTGAAAGTAAGAAATATAAACAAGTTCCCGTGCTACTGATAAGACACAGCAGAGAGTGGCATCACCATCTTGACCATTGCTGCCATTGCAGAGATAGATGCTCAGTAACCTAGGGAAGCTTGTGTACACAAGTGGGAGATCTTTATTTACCTTTGCCTACATTTTTTAAAAGCTCATAAAGGGGGGTTTTTAAAAGGCAGAGCTCTGTGATATATACTTTAAATATGAAAGAGGAAGAAGCTAGCTCGGGTGAAAATAGGTTATATAAATAGGGGAGAAAAAGCTGACTCTGTATAAAAAAGGGTTTTATAAATAAAAGGAAAGGAGCCTGAGCTCGGGATAAAGGGGGTTTATATGATAGGGGAGAAAGCTGAGCTCTGTGATATATGGGGTTTATTAATAGGGGAGAAAACAAAGCTCTTTTATATATAGGGTTATATGAAAAGGGAGAGAAGCGGCTCGTGAAAAAAAGGGGTTATATAAAAAGTGGAGAGAAGCGGGAGCTCTGTAAAAAAGGGGGTTTAATGGAAGAGGAAAGAAGCTGAGCCGGGAAATATATAGGGTATATGATGGGGGGGGAAGAAAGCGACCTTTTGGTATATAGGGTTTTTATGATAGGGGAAAAGAAGCAACCCTTTTGGAAAAATGGGGGTTATATGTAGAGGAGAGGAGTAGACCTCTGATATATAGGGTTAAAATGAGGGGGAAGTAGTTGAGCTCTGATATATAGGGTTATATGACCCTTGTTTTAAATTCTTCCTGTGAGGAGAAAAATTGTGGAGGTTTTGCAACAATCTCAAAAAGTACAATCTCATCAGAATGCTTCCCCCTTGTTCACCCAAATTGGGTTAAAAATGTGGCCACAACACCAAAAATTAAAAGCTCACTGTTTTTACTAATTTTTCGGTGAAAAGGCTTTTGGAGATTTCACTGTACTTCAATTTAAGAAAATGTTCTGATCCAGGTTTACCTGTCAGAGGGCCCTTTTACTGCGGTTTCTGAACCGTAACATTTTACATTGGGGGTCACGTCTGCAAGACAACGTTGCAACAAAACCGGGCTTGGGTCCCACCAGCAAGGATTTCTAACAATAAGAAACATAACAATTGTACAGCTGGCTTGTATAAACAAACAAAAGGGGCAGTTTTTTCAAAACTGTCTCCTGGCCAAAGTCTACAAACCCGCAGTGGACAAAAAAAAAAACCTGAAAAAAGAATTACTAAAAAACGTTCATTAAACGAGTTTTTTTTGCCCTGCTAAATTGAGCGATTTCTTGGCAAAGAAAATCTTTCCCAAAGTCGAGGTTTGGCCCGCTAACATAAAAAGGGTTTTTTGTTTGTGAGCAACGATTATCGGATGACCCCTTAAAGTCCCCTGGGAGAGAAAAACACCCCATTATTAAACCCAAACAAAAAGGGTGGAAAGCTGAAATTAAAAAACCACAAAAAGCAAATGGATACGGCTACATCTTAGGCAACACACTTGGTAAAAAAAATCACCCGAAAAAAAGTCCCCAGACCATTTTTCTATCCCGGGCTTGGGACCACAAACCTGACCCTTAAAACCCGCATCACCCACAAAATTTAAAAAGGGGGCCAGAAGGCAGTAAAGGGTTTAACCATCATGTTACTTGAACTGGACCCTTGAAAAACCCTGTCCTGGAACCAAACAAGAGCCCCCAAAACCGCCCTGACGCCCACATTTTAAAAAATGCCCCGGGAAAAAAGGGGTCTTTTTAACCACCAAAAATTAAAATTTAACTGGACATTTACTAAACCCGTCCTGGGCCCCACAAGACCCCCAAACCTTTCATACCCCCACATTTTAAAAATTTCCGGAAAAAGGAGTCTTTCAACCACCATTTTAAATTTGAACTGGGGCCCGACAAAACCCGTTGGGGCCCCAGCAAGGGGCCCCAAACCTGCATGACCCCCCCATTTAAAAAATCCGGAAAAAAAAGTCTTTCAACCCCCCATTTTTTTGAACGGGGCATTGACTTAACCCGTCCTGGGCCCCCACATGGAAACCCCCAAACCCCCATGACCCCCACAATTTTAAAAAATGCCGGGGAAAAAGGTTTTTTCCAAACCAAACCAAATTTTTGTTGAATGGGGGAATTTACTAGAACTGTCCTGTGCCACAGCGACCCCGGGGCCCGGGGTTACAGTGGGGCGGTTTAAAGCCCCGGCTGGCGCCGTATCAAATTTAAAACGCAGGTTTAAAAAAACCCTGAACCCAAAAAAAAAAAGAAAACCGTCGTTCTGAAGAGAGTGGCGGAAACGG
>JAODAL010027766.1:0-54398 GCA_025379985.1 Phyllomedusa bahiana
CTACCTTGGGGGGATAGCTATTAACCCTTTGGGTTTCCGCACTTTTCCCGTATAATTCCCCCCCCCCCCAAAACATTTTTCCCCCCTTTTTCCCCCCCCCCCTTTTTTTTGCTTTTACTTTTACCCCTCCTCCTTATGAATTTTATTTTGAGTAGTATTGAATTGTCAAAAAGGGTCCCATTAGGGATCCCCCTTTTTTTTTTTTATTTGTTGTTTTGTAGAAAAAACGTTTTCCTTTTTATATTATGAGGTAATTTTTTCTGTTTATATCGTTTTCCCTTTTCCCAAACTTTCTTTGATGTATTTTACTTGATGTATATCTTGCTTAATATTACTTTGTACTCTTATTTTATTGGGTTGAGCCCTTTTTCCAAGTCTCTTTTTTTCCTGTATGTCAGTTTTTAAACTTTATTTAAAAAAAAAGCTTTGAAAAAAAAAACCTATTTTTTTTTGGGAATAATTATCTGTCTTGCACCGGGAATTTTGCAACTTTCAAAATCGAAATTTTTTTCCCCAAATTTTTAAATTTTAATTTGGGAATTTTTCACAAACAAAAAAGGGCTTGAGGGTTTTAAAAATTTTTCTTATAACTTAAAGCAAAAGGGTTTTAAAGAGAAAACCCAATCTCTAAACCCAAAGGGATAGGAAAAATTGTCAAAAATTTTATTCTCACATAAAGTAAACACATGTCAATTTCAAAAATGGGCTGTGTCGGGAAAAGGCCCCAAAACAACCGGGGCAGATTTTGGGGGCCCCCCTAATCAAATAAGGTGTTAAAAATTTAACCAAGCCGGGTAAAAACACTTCCCAAAAAACTGCTTTTTTTTTTTTAATTTTTTTTGCAAAGCGCAAATTTTAATGTGATAAGCGTGATGAGGAAATTTGGTGAGGCAGAAAAGGGATAAATCCAATACCCCACTGTTCCTCCTGGGGAAAAGGGGAAAATTTTTCGTATTTTCCCGCCGATTATCTCTTAAATACGAGGAAAGGCCACCCGATCTGATTTGTTGCAGGGGGGCCCGGGTCAGGATAGAGGGACATGCTATGGTACTTTAAGGTTTCCCTAAAAATTTTTTAATCAAGTAATTCCTTTCAGGAATTTCCATTAAAACCCTTTTAACCGAACGCCTGAAAAAATAGTTAATGACCAGAACCCTTCTTTTTGGTTTTTGCCCCTCCCCCCAAAAAAAAAAAACGCAAAACAAAACAAAAAATTTTTAACCCTTTTTTTTTTTTTCCAAAGACGCAGTTGGATGAGGCCCCCGTTTTATTTGAGGGCAAAAATTGTACTTTTTGGGGAAAAGTTTAATTTTACTTAATAAATAATTGCAGAATTTTTTAAATTTTTAACATTTTTTTTTTTTTTTTTTGTTTTTTAATTTTTTTTAAACCATTAAAATTTAATAAATTTTTAGATTTAATTTTCTAAAGGTTATTTTATTCCCTGTGGAAAGCCTAAAATGGGGAAAGGGTTTTTTTGGGGGGTGTAAATTAAAGCACAATTATTTTTTTTTAAAGGCGTTTTTTCGCTACAAAGGGTCATGTCTCAGATTATGGGGACAAAAAAAATAAAAATTTTTGTGTATTGGGTTGCCCTTAAACCCCTGTCACTTTTTTAGAGATATGAGCTTTTCCCTTTAAATTTTGTTTTCCCACCTTTCTTTCTGCTTTTGGTCGGGAAAACGCCCCCTTTGAAAAACCCCCCTGCACTGTGATTGGGTGGTGACATTTTTTTTCGCCTGTTGGGGTCCCCCCCAGAGGGAAAAACCCCCGCCAAAGCCCCCCTCCCCGGTGATTGGCTGCCTTTCACACTCTTGGGGTTTTTTCCCCCCCTGAGCTTTTTAAAAAAACGATAGTGACCAAGGTTCTTTCTGGGTGTAAACTCCCTCCCCCCTAGGGGGAATGATTGATAATTACTGACTGTTTAAGTACAGAAAAACCCCCCATATAAAACAGTATTATAGGGGTCTCCTGCCCCTTTAACAGGGGGGGAGGAAAAATGGGGAGGGCAGTGTGCATTGCTCCATATAACCCAGTCTGTTGCCTGGTAACAGAGGGGAAGGGGGGGGCAGTGTACACTCCTTACATGTCTTATCAGTTCAGGCTGTGTGTATAACTGGTTATAGCACAGCAAGGAGCTTGTGGAGTCAGCCTGAAGTTCTGCAGACACATGAAACGCATGCAGGAGGCTGAGGCGCTGTCCTCTGCAGACATCCTTCTGCTTCTACTGCCTCACCCAGAATGATGATGTCACAGCTCTTCAGTGAGGAGAGACATGCCTCCTGGGAGGAGAGACACGCCTCCTGGGAGGAAAGACAGCCCGCTGAGAGGAGAGACTCGCCCCTGGATTTCAAATTCAATCTCAGAGAATTAGCTGAAGAGCACGAACACTTCAAACGATAAAACTCCTTGAAATATTTATTTTTATTTTATTATTTTTTTATTCATTTTTTACACTTTTTTCTGTTTTTGTACTTTTTTTTAAATCCCCTGAAAGTAGAATTGTTTTACATTTTTTTTTTTTTTTTTACACTTAGTAATGTATTAACTTATTCTTATATGCTAATACATCATAATTTGTATCAGTCTGACACACGCAGTGATCAGGAGAGCACACAGTCTGCCCTGGTCACTGGCTTGATACACAGACAGCACTGGGGCTACTCTTGGTCCCCAGGGCTGACTGTGCAGCCATTCCCTGGGCTCTGTGAGCAGGGCCGCCATACAGGGGGTACAACCGGTACTCCCGTATGGGGCCCGGTGGAATAAGGGGGCCCGCGGCAAGCGGGCCCCCTTATTCCTCACGGCAGAGCGGGGCTCGGCGGCGCAGCCGCCGAACCAGGCTCCGCCTGGCCCACAGTGTGGGCCCCGAGCTCCTGTGGGCCCCGGTGGCAGTGGCGTCGCTCCCCGGGGCCCGGCCGCGCATCCGGTCTCTGAACGCCCGGGCCCCGCGTCCCGAGCGCTCAGAGACCGGCCCGGGAGTTGGGGACTGATGTCCCCGACTCCCAGGGCTGCGCGCGGTGTCAGCGGAGCACAGTGCCACTAGCGCTGCGCTCCGCTGATCTCCCTGGCAGGCTGAAGGCGTTAGGTCTTCAGCCTGCCGGGCGCCGGCTTCTACTGCTGACGTAGGCGGCACGGTGACGTCACTTCACCGCGCCGCCTATGCAGGGCGGCAGGAGCCGGCGGGAGCACGGAGCGGCCGGGAGCGGGAGCGAGGCTCAGGTAAGTGACTGATTTGGTTTTTTTTTTATATATAAGGGGGCCCTGACTGCTGCCTATATCTAAAGGGGGCCCTGCTGCTGCCTACAACTAAAGGGGGCCCTGACTGCTGCCTATATCTAAAGGGGGGCCCTGCTGCTGCCTACAACTAAAGGGGGCCCTGACTGCTGCCTACAACTAAAGGGGGCCCTGACTGCTGCCTATATCTAAAGGGGGCCCTGGCTGCTGCCTATATCTAAAGGGGGCCCTGCCTGCTGCCCATATCTAAAGGGGGCCCTGGCAGCTGCCTACAACTAAAGGGGGCCCTGACTGCTGCCTATATCTAACTGGGGGGAACTGCTGCTGCCTACAACTAAAGGTTTATATATATAAGGGGGCCCTGACTGCTGCCTAAAGAAAAAGGGGGCCCTGACTGCTGCCTATATCTAAAGGGGGGGGGCCCTGGGGCCCTTGCTGCCTATATCTAAAGGGGGCCCTGGTTTGCCTGCCTACAACTAAAGGGGGCCCTGGCTGCTGCCTAAATCTAAATGGGGGCCCTGACTGCTGCCTATATCTAAAGGGGGCCCTGACTGCTGCCTATATCTAAAGGGGGCCCTGACTGCTGCCTATATCTAAAGGGGGCCCTGACTGCTGCCTATATCTAAAGGGGGGCCCTGGCTGCTGTTTGCTCTATATCTAAAGGGGGGCCCTGGCTGCTGCCTACAACTAAAGGGGGGCCCTGGCTGCTGCCTACAACTAAAGGGGGGCCCTGGCTGCTGCCTACAACTAAAGGGGGGCCCTGGCTGCGGCCTACAACTAAAGGGGGCCCTGCTGCGGCCTACAACTAAAGGGGGGCCCTGCTGCTGCCTAACCTCTAAAGGGGGCCCTGACGCTGCCTAACCTCTAAAGGGGGGCCCTGACGCTGCCTAACCTCTAAAGGGGGGCCCTGACGCTGCCTAACCTCTAAAGGGGGGCCCTGACTCTGCCTAACCTCTAAAGGGGGTCCCTGACTCTACCTAACCTCTAAAGGAGGGCCCTGACCGCCTACAAACTAAAGGGGACTCATGGCTAGGTACCCACCAACCTACCTGGGCTGGCCTACCAACTTATCCGGCGGGTGTCTACCTACCTAAATAGGGCCTATCTAATTACCTGGGGCCCTGCCCATTTGCCTACCTACCTGGTAATATAATTGTTAGGGGAGCAGCCCATAGCTGTAGCAATTATTCCAGGGGGGTTAGTCCTCTCCCCACCCTCCAACCCCTTAGGATACTAGACCTGTAAGTTATGGCTTGTACCCGCTCTCCCACCCCTGGGAAGTTTGTACAGAGGTGGGAATAGGTAAAGAAATGCTTGAAAAATGAGGATTCTAAGATTTGTGTGTAATTTCTGCAGGTATGAGTGGTGGCTGGGACAAGTCATCATGGCGGTGTGGAACGGATGTAGAAGAGAAGGAAAAAAGAACGACTTAAGAGAAGAGAACCACTCATCAGATAAGACGTCTCTGGTGAGTCCCTGATTTCAGCGGTTATTTTGCTTCTATATTGGATCAGTGCTGTATTCACTGTAATGTGATGTAACCTGAGCTGGTGTCTGACCTCTATGTGGTGGTGTTGTAGGTTATACCTGAGCTGGTGTCTGACCTCTATATGGCGGTGTTGTAGGTTATACCTGAGCTGGTGTCTGACCTCTATGTGGTCTCTATATGGCAGTGTTGTAGGTTATACCTGAGCTGGTGTCTGACCTCTATGTGGTCTCTATATGGTGGTGTTGTAGGTTATACCTGAGCTGGTGTCTGACCTCTATGTGGTCTCTATATGGTGGTGTTGTAGGGTTTTACCTGAGCTGGTGTCTGACCTCTATGTGGTCTCTAATTGGGGGTGTTGTAGGTTATACCTGAGCTGGTGTCTGACCTCTATGTGGTCTCTATATGGTGGTGCTGTAGGTTATACCTGAGCTGGTGTCTGACCTCTATGTGGTCTCTATATGGTGGTGTTGTAGGTTATACCTGAGCTGGTGTCTGACCTTTATGTGGTGTCTATGTGATGATGTTGTAGGTTATACCTGAGCTGGTATCTGACCTCTCTGTGGTCTCTATATAGCGGTGTAGTAGGTTATACCTGAGCTGGTGTTGGACCTCTATGTGGTGGTGTTGTAGGTTATGTCGGCGCTGGTATAATGCCAGCGTACATGTGTCCCTGATTGACCCTGTGATAGGAGGTACACTTACTTTCTTGCTGGTGTTTATTTTAGAAGGTGGTGAGGTGCGTGACCAAGGGAAACATGGAGGGGGATAGTGTATGTGGGCTGGTGGGGGGTGGATATTGTATGTGGGCTGGTGGGGGTGATATTGTATGTGGGCTGGTGGGCGCGTTTATGTCCGAGAGGCCATTTTTTTGCTGGGGGCGGGGCGATCGGGTTGCTGGGGGCGGGGTTTACATGGGGGGGCCCAGGGGCTTCAGCTGTATGGGGCCCTGAAATTTCTGTTGGCGGCCCTGTCTGTGAGGTCATTGGGCGTTCAGATCACCCGACAGAGCAGGGAAACCCTTTGATTGCACTGCGGTGACGATCTGTGGCAATCAAAGGGTTAAAGCACCGGGGTGCGGAGGCTCCCCCGCTCCCTGGTGCTCGCAGGAGATGCTCTGGGATCAGGGCTGTGTAGTACAGCCCCAATCTCAGCGCAGCTGCAGTGCCCGGAGCCAGACAGACGTCCCCAACTCCAGTCCTCAAGGCCACCCAACAGGTCATGTTTTCTGGCTTTCCTTAGCCGTGGAAAGGTGATTTGATTATGCTAAACAGGTAATTTAATTATTGTCAGTGCATTCTGTGGAAGATCCTGAAAACATGACCTGTTGGTGGGGCGGAGGACTGGAGTTGGGGAACACAACCTTAAGATATTACATAGAGGATACCTTTCCCCATATCGTAATTACCTGATGGGGGGTTGCCAGTCACCCAGCTGTTCCAGATGTGGAGGGAGCAGGGCAGACTTGTTTCACTGCTTCTGGTCATGTCCGATCAGTCAATGTTTTTGGGAGCGCATTCATCAATGTACCGTCACTAACATATCTCTGACCCCCACCTGGGCTGTATTTGGTAGCCTACGTGAAACAGAAATTCAAATCCCCAAACAAACGAAGCATCTAATCCTTTGTATCTCAGCAGCGGCCAGAAAGACTATTCTCCAGACATGGATAGGGCCCACCCAACCATCCTTATACATATTCTTGGAAAAATTAACATTTTTATTTAAGGGGTTTTGCCACAAAGTAAAATTGACATGGGAAGTTTGAAAATTAAATAATAAACATTTCCCCCACTCATCATTATTAAAAATTCTGCACCGTTTTTGTTTTAGTTGCTCCTTTAGTGATCCATTGTTTACAGCTCGTCTCCAGGGGATACGACCAGGGCTGAGAGCTTCTCACTCCTGGTTGCACATGCTCAGAAATCATCTCTCTTCTCAGGTAGCTACTGAGTGTTCAAACTCCGGGTGCTGTCATTCTACTCCTGTCCTTTGGACTAGTTAGTAATAAGACAAACAGTGCAAACTAAAAAAAAAAGAAACATCAATGAGGTTTGTGCATTGATAAAGAGAAAAAAAACCACAGGTTATGTTCCTGCAGGGATTTGAACCAAGGACCCTTGTGCTGTAAAGCAAAAATGTTACCTCTGAGCTACAGTGTAGCTACTTACAATTCTATACATAAACATATCTTTCTTTGACTACAGAGGGGAAAGGCCTGGTGATGTCATCCTGCTGGGTTACATGATACGCAATTCAAACAAATCACACACGCCCCCTTCTGAGCACACAGAGCTGAAGAGCTGGATGCAGGAGGCATGAAATGAGATCTTGGTAAAACCCCTTTAAGGATGGACTGGGTGGAGTCCTCTCTCCAAAAGGAATCTAAGGTTGAAAATTTTTTCAAAACCTGGCACCCCATTATTGACATTCTCCCAAATCATATTAAAGCCCGTATTAGAACATGCTTTAAATCTAGAAAGTGGTACTTGGAGCAATGAATAGGGGACCAATCTCCAATTCACCTCTCTAATTATTCATAGACCATATGTACCGGTGTTCTTTGTTGTCCGAGAGTGCAGGCAGGTTCGGTGGAGTCGGTCACCCACGCGTCCTCAGGTTTACCTTTCCCTTCCTGTCTTTCCCCTCCCCCCCCCCTTTTTTTCTACCTCACTGGTTGTCTTGAACTCCCGCGGGAGTAATGGATATTCGAATTAGTAGTGATTATACTGTTGATGCGGAATAGTGACTGCGGATCTACATTATACCAAGAGGTAGACACTTATAGGTTTCAAGGACAGGATGATCTTGGACTGTTCAGGACAAACCAACTTCCAGTTCGTTGAAAATTCGGGACATGATTGCACTGTTGAATAACTACTTGAAGCAATTTAAATTACTGTATAAGCTGAATATAAGCCGAGGCACCAAATTTTGCCGCAAAAAAATCGGAAAGCTTATTGACTCAAGTATAAGCCTAGGGGGAAAAAGGCAGCAGCTCCTGGTAAATGTGAAAAATAAAAATGGATACCAATAAAATGACATAGGCAGGTATAGGCAGTTTAATGTCCCCCATAGGCAGGTATATGTCCCCCATAGGCAGGTATATATCCCCCCATAGGCAGGTATATGTCTCCCATAGGCAGGTATATGCAGGTATATGTCTCCCATAGGCAGGTATATGTCCCTAATAGGCAGGTACAGTATATGTCTCCCATAGGCAGGTATAGGCAGGTATATGTCCCCCATAGGCAGGTATAGGCAGGTATATGTTCCCATAGGCAGGTATAGGCAGGAAAAAATGAAAAATACAAGTACTTACCTCTCTCCCCCGCTGCTCCAATGCATCTTCTTCCCGGCACAGGCGGTGTGATGTCATCAGGCTGCGCAGGCAGCGTGATGACACTCACGTCGCCTGTGCTGGACAGTCCAGAAGGCTCGCTCTCTGCTCCACAATAGTATCTTCAGCTGTATGCCCTCCCAGAGGAGGCACATACAGCTGAGTAGTTCACCGCCAGCGCCCGGGCCATAGCAGCCCTCGGACGCCGACGGGTGACTTGAGTGTCAGCTGTACGAGCTCCCAGAGGAGTCGCATACAGCTGAAGAGATCTCCGCCAGCATACAGGCCATGGCAGCGCCTGGACGCTGATTGGTGACTCCAGTATAAGCCGAGGAAGGCTTTTTCAGCACATTGTTTGTGCTGAAAATAGGCTTATACTCGAGTATATACTGTACACATTTAAGTTTTTGATTGTTATCTCAATTCGATATAATACTGAATTATTTTTTTTTGGTTTAACTGTGTTTTTTATTAGAGTTTTTTAATAAAACATAACATGTGATACAACTGTTAATTTTCTGACTGAACATCATATCTCTGAATAAAGTAAATAATACTGAATTATTTTAATGCTGTGTATTCCTTCTTTCCCCATTCCCCTTTTACCCCTTTCCCTTCCCATGTTTTTCCCCATTCCCAAATTTTTCCCTTGTATTCCCTGTTGGGAATATGCGTAAACGTGTAAATATGCGTAAATGCTAATGAAAACAAGTTTAAAAAAAAAACAAACAAAAAAACATAGAAGTAAACCTAAAAATGAACATGTTTTGACATGGTTTTTTTTAGCCATACGGCAAGAAAAAAAATGTATATCTATGGTAAAAACATTGTGTGATCCCACCCTTACTAGCACAAATTTTATGCGTGGGTTCTACACTGATTCAGTGCTGCCAATCAGCTGTTTGAACCTGTGGTGTGAACAGAGCCTAAAATGCACATATTATGTGCACTTTAGGCACCAAGAAACACATCAATAATTGCGTCAGTAGTGTCTCATTGTGTTCTATGAGAATAGACGCCCTAAGGCTCTGTACACACAATAAGCGCTTATTTCACAGGAGAAAAGAGCATTTCTCAGTATATTTTTTCAAGCTTGTTTATGCGCGTTTTCTCCATTTGTTGTGTCTTTTGGTGCATTTTTCAAGCTTATTTTCATGCGGGTTTCTTACTATAAGGAACTTCATTGTATCTCATTTGTTTTATTTCTTTACAAGGTGATAATTATCCTGCACTCCTGTTTATTCGTGCAGAGCGTAACGTGGCAAACGGCTGTGTTTCTGACGAGCGCCTATTCTTATTTAAAGGGGTTGTCTCACTACATTGATTCATCTTACCTCAGTCCTGTTTTCTTGGTTTTACTTTGAATTCAGGGGCGTGTTTACTGGCTTCTACTAGGCTGCAGTAGAAGTCAGGTCTGTAGCTATAGCAACCAGTGCTGGCAGCCTATTAGGATAGATCAAACAGGTCTGTAGCTATAGCGACCAGTGCTAGCAGCCAGAGGCTAATCGCTGCTAACATCCGCCGTTACAGCGCGAACGGGTAGTGCCGTCCACCCGCGCTGTTTAACCCTTCAGATGCTGCGGCAAAGATGGCCGTGGCGTCTGAATGAATGAAGATCAGTGCCGCGACATGGCAGCAGGGAGCCTTGTGAAGGCTCCCATCACTGCCATGTCCTGGTTTGCCCCACTTCCGGCCACAGACAGGAAATGGGGAAACCACTATCTTGGTACAGTCTAATGCATTGTCTATGCAGTGCATTAGACTGTATTAACGATCGTGCCCCCTAGTGGTCAAGCACCCTAGGTGGACTCAATGTTACAGTAAAAAAATAAAAAAAGTTTTAAAGTACAAAAAAAAGTATTAAAAGTTCAAATCAAACCCCATTCCCCATTTTACAAATAAAAACAATAAATAATAAAATAGTTACACATATTTGGTATCGCCGCATCCGAAAAAGTCCGATCTATAAAAATATAACATCATTTATCCCGTACACTGAACACCGTAGAAGAAAAAAAATACCAAACGCCCAAATTGCGTTTTTTGGTCATTTTACGTCACTTAAAAAATGGAATAAAAGTGATCAAAAAAGTCGCATGCATTCGAAACTGCTAGCGATAAAAAGTACACTACACTTCAGCCCGCAAAAAATGCCGCCTCACTGACGTCCGTAGGGGTAAGTACAAAAAAGTTATTGGTCGCACAAAATGGCGCCGTGGCGCAAATTTCAAAGATAGAAAATGTTTGGAATTTTTTTACAGTACCAAAACATAACGGAAAACCTACATGTTTGGTATTGCCGGATGCGTAACAACCTGTAGAATACAGATAACACATTATATTTACCGAAGATTGAACGCCATAAAAGCAAAACTCCCGCAAACATGGCGAAAATGCATTTTTTTTCACAATTTGTCCCACTTGGAATTTTTTTTGCGGTTTCTCAGTATATTCTATAGTACAGTGAATAACACCATTAAAAAGTACATCTTGTCACGCAAAATAAAAGCCCTCATGTGTCTATGTAGATGGAAAAATAAAAAAGTTATGGCTCTGGGAAGGAGGGAAAAACGGACGTGCCAACAAAAAAAAACGCCGGGTCCTTAAGGGGTTAAAGTGAAATACAACGGATTGTAGAACATGTTCTAAGTTTTTTGACCCGGTTTTTGGATTTCAAATCCGACCTCAGAGCCATCTTTTCCATTGGGCACACTAGGCAGTTGCCCACAAGTATGGGGGTCCCAGGTGGTGTATGTATGTGCCAGGAATATAAGAAACATACTCTGGATCTCTTGGTTGGCTTTGCTTATTTAACTGTTTGTGTGTTTTTAGGATGTGCAAACAGTTAAAAGCCATGGTGGAGAAGGGAGCCAAAGGCTCCCTGCCCAGCCGAATGGTCTTGTAGGCTGCAGGCTGCTGGTGTCCAGACATAAGTGGACACCACTTATGTGGTGTGCTTGGGGGGGATCGAGGAATGGCCAAGTATGATGTCATGTATGTGGACAGGGCTCACTGCAGTGCTCTGCCCAGGGGCCCATAATTCTCTTAAAACGGCTCTGGGTTAAAGAGGTCAGCGTGAAGTGGCAAGTGGGCCTATACTGTTTGATCAAAAAGTATACTAAGAACCTTCTATTCATTTTTGTAAAGTTTTGTTGAGAAGCATTAGATCACAGGTGTCAAACTGCGGCCCTCCAGCTGTCGGGAAACTATAACTCCCATCATGCATTTGTATAATCTATAACAGTGGGCATGATGGGAGTTGTAGTTTCGCAACAGCTGGGGGGCCGCAGTTTGACACCCCTTAGATCAACGGATGGGCGGTCCATGCCTCTCCCTTCCATGTTCGAATACATTCATCTATTTCTTTGCACACATGGATCAGCTCTCCTCCCCATTTGGCCCAGGTGTTTTAATTAGCAGTAGTCTGTATAAGGGTTAATGCCCTGCTCCTTTCAGTCTGCTTGCAGGGAGCTCAGGAGAGGTAAGCTGTGGCGAATGCACACCAAACAAAGACCCCACCTGGTTTTCTTTTATTTTTTTTGGGTGCTGGTGCAGCCCAGAGCCAGGGGGCTAAGTATGGCAGCAGTCGGGCTGTTGGGCCACTGGGCTGTGCTCCGCTCCTCATTTGAGTGGCTTTTACTGTGGTGCTGTCTGCCATACAGTGCTATCCCCATTAGTGTAGGGACCCACTTTAAAGAGGTCGCTGTGAAGTGCCAACTGGCCCTATACTGTTTGATCAAAAAGTAAATTAAGACCTTCCTGTTCATTTTTGTAAATGTCTGCTCAAAACTGTACATGTTTGGCATAGGTCTAATGTATACGCTTTAATGCACATGTTTTTAAAATAAGCACTTAATTCACAGCAGAGTTCTACACTGTGTGAATATAGCTTTATTGGAAAAAGTTCAGCAACTTTCTAACATTATGTGTTTCAATTCTATATCAACATATCCGCTTGCTGTCAGTGAATGCTAACATTCTTGTTTATATCTAGACACTAAAAAAATCCTGTCCTGAACTAGTCCTGTTGAGTTTATTTTCAGTGTCTAGGTAATACCCTTCAGCTATGTTCACACGGTATGATTGCGGGACGTATTACTCCGTGTGGGCGGGATGGAAGGCAGCGCACCGGCCCCATAGACATTCTTTGTTCTTGGCGCGTATACGCCGTGAATAATTGACATGTTACTTCTCGCTGTATTGTGTGAGCAGGGAGAGGAGATGTAATCCATAGTTCTCTATGAGAACTGTGGATTACCGTAATGACTGGGACGTATCTTGCCCCGTATTTTGCGCAGTACGGGGCGAGATACGTCCCATTTTAAGCCGTGTGAACATGGACTTAAAAGCAGCAGCACAAATCTCACTACTATCCCAGACTCCCTGTGCCCATTGTTACCACCCCTCAACATTTTCACATTTTCTCTCTTGTATGTTCTTTTTTTATTTTTTTATTTTTGCTGCAGTGCCTTTTCTGCTATCATTAATTTGACTGCTTGTTCACCTATGGAGCTGACTTAGGGCTTGTTTTTTGCAGGCTGAAGTGTAGATTTAATTGATACCATTTTTGGGGCACTTGCTACTGTTTTGATCACTTTTAATTTCAAAGTTTTTGGGGGACACGAAATTACAAAAAAACTTTAATCTTCACTCCATACTCCGGTAACGACCGCCTAGTGTACAGTTACACCATATGTTGTGAACAGGTTATAATTAGGACAGGTTTTCAGCCTGGGAATGTAGTTAATATATATTCCTTGACAGCAAGCAGAGATCCTGAAGAAAAGTAAAGATTAGAAAGTTGTAGAACATTTCATCAAACAATGACTTAGTTTATTTATCTTTTTTTTTTTAAATCCAACGGATCACTGTCTCCTGTGTAAACGTGTTGAGCACCCTCAAATTGGAATATTTTAGAAGCAAGGGAAATGTGGCTGCAGGACAAAGCTGGTGTCACCTAAAAAATGGAGAGGCTAAAATTCAAACAGTCTAACCCCTCTTCTGCTAAACTGGAGACAATGGGGGTATTTGGGCTGTCCCTATATGCATTGGCAATGAAGCTGATTCCAGAATGTGCTAATAGTCAGTATTATCATATAAATGGAATGGGCTGAATACATGGGGAGCACCACTCCCTTCCTATTCCCCTGCAGCTGTTTCTCCTTCTCTCATCAGTGGAGGTCCAACCACTGTACCCCAGGATAGGGTCAGCACAAAGTGAGACTGGACATATACTGCAACTCCAGGGTCATCTGTGTAAACCAGATCAATGTATGTCAAGCCAAAGATGGGATGGCTTCTAGGGCTCCATATGGCTCCATGTGGGCTCTGCCTGTCGGGCCAAGGGTGGGACAGACTCTATGGGCTCCATGTGGGCTCTGCCTGTCGGGCCAAGGGTGGGACAGACTCTATGGGCTCCATGTGGGCTCTGCCTGTCGGGCCAAGGGTGGGACAGACTCTATGGGCTCTGCCTGTCGGCCAAGGGTGGGACAGACTCTGTGGGCTCTGCCTGTCGGGCCAAGGGTGGGACAGACTCTGTGGGCTCTGCCTGTCGGGCCAAGGGTGGGACAGACTCTGTGGGCTCTGCCTGTCGGGCCAAGGGTGGGACAGACTCTGTGGGCTCTGCCTGTCGGGCCAAGGATGGGACAGACTCTTTGGGCTCTGCCTGTCGGGCCAAGGGTGGGACAGACTCTGTGGGCTCGGCCTGTCGGGCCAGGGGTGGGGCAGACGCTGTGGGCTCTGCCTGTCGGGCCAAGGGTGGGACAGACTCTGTGGCTCTGCCTGTCGGGCCAAGGGTGGGACAGACTCTGTGGGCTCTGCCTGTTCGGGCCAAGGGTGGGACAGCCTCTGTGGGCTCTGCCTGTCGGGCCAAGTGTGGGAATGACTCTGTGGGCTCTGCCTGTCGGGCCAAGGGTGGGACAGACTCTGTGGGCTCTGCCTGTCGGGCCAAGGGTGGGACAGACTCTGTGGCTCTGCTGTCGGGCCCAAGGGTGGGACAGACTCTGTGGGCTCTGCCTGTCGGGCCAAGGGTGGACAGACTCTGTGGGCTCTGCCTGTCGGGCCAAGGGTGGGACAGACTCTATGGGCTCCATGTGGGCTCTGCCTGTCGGGCCAAGGGTGGGACAGACTCTGTGGGCTCTGCCTGTCGGGCCAAGGGTGGGACAGACCTCTGTGGGCTCTGCCTGTCGGGCCAAGGGTGGGACAGAACTCTGTGGGCTCTGCCTGTCGGGCCAAGGATGGGACAGACTCTGTGGGCTCTGCCTGTCGGGCCAAGGGTGGGACAGACTCTGTGGGCTCTGCCTGTCGGGCCAAGGGTGGGACAGACTCTGTGGGCTCTGCCTGTCGGGCCAAGGGTGGGACAGACTCTGTGGGCTCTGCCTGTCGGGCCAAGGGTGGGACAGACTCTGTGGGCTCTGCCTGTCGGGCCAAGGGTGGGACAGACTTGAGGCCTAGCAGTGCCTGGGACCATCCCAGCCACTGATTCTAAGGCGTTATCCACATCAGCATTGGGGGTTCCGTTTGGAACCTCTGTCGGCAGTTCCGTTGGCAATGACAGAAGTGCCCCTATAGTACTTGACCACTTGTTGTTTTGCGATCTATTATTGCAGAACAGTGTGCAATTCTAATATACCTCTCATCAGTGGAGGTCTGACCACTGGACCTTAAAGGGTTTGCCTCACTATAAGGATTGCTGCTTTTTATGTTAAAGATCTTGCAAAAACAAGTCACTTTGCAATATGTGTCCATTAACAGTGTTCTACCTATTCCTAGGTATCCCCTCCTTTTTTTTTTTTTTCTTTATTTTTTTTTTTTTATGGGCTGCATCAGCTCCTCAGGTTGCTATAGCTACAGACCTATTCGATCTCTCCTGATAGGCTGCCAGCGCTGGTCACTATAGCTACAGACCTGGTCTCCTCAGCCTGTTGTGAAATAGGTCCAGATCCACTTCTGGGACAGAACCTCCAATGCAGGTGTGAACCAGGCCTGAGGACGGGACTGGGACACAGTATTCTGGTGCCTTAGGAAAGTAAGGCTAGGTGCACAGTGCGTAACGTACCCACTAGACATATGCCAAACATGCACTGTTTTGGAGCAGACGTTTGACCATTTTTTTTTTTTTTTTTAACTAACTTTTTCTATTGGCTGTCGCCTTTTTTTTTTTTTTTTCTTTGCTATTTAATTGGGTAGGTTTGTTTCTGTATTTTATGACTAACACAACCGTATATACATTTGCAACATGGGGACAAACACTAGGATCCGTTTTCCATTGACATAAATTATAAAAAAAAAGTATCCTTTAACGTGTACTTTTTTAAACTTGAAAAAGCGCATCGCCCTGCGTCCTCTACCCATTAAAATTAAACCTTGTATTTGACGTAAAGTGTAAAAAAGGACACTATGCCAATGAACTTTGCTCATCTGTCCACCTATGAGTCAATGAACACATTAACGCATCCGTTCTCCTTTCCGGTGGAACGAATCCATTATCGGTTCAAAATAACGCGTAGTGTCCGTTTTTATTCTTTCTATCAAATATGCAATAAATTTTAACAGGTGGAGGACGCAGGGCGCTGCACTTTTCAAGCTAAAAAAAAAAAACTTAAGTTAGTCTACGTTTTTTTTTTTTTTTTTTTTTTACAATATATGTCAATGAAAATCAGATCCTAGTGTTTGTGTCCATGTTGCAAACGTATGTTTGTATCTTTCATAAAATATATAATCAAACCTACCCAATCTAATAGCGAGGAAAAACAGGTGACGGCCAATAGAAAACCTAGTATAAAAAAAAAAAAAAGAAGTCAAACGTCTGCTCCAAACAGTGCACGGTTGGCATATATGTTCTAACGTATACGTTTTGACGGATGTTTAAACGCAGTGTGCAATTAGCCTAAGGCATATAGCACCCCTTCCCTCCCCCCCCCAATGGAAAATTCGGCCCACTCTATTCCTCCTTGCACCCCCTTTCCTGCCAGGGATGACATGCCGCCCTAGGCAGTTGCCTACCCATCGCCCCACGGCTGCCTGTGGGTACATGTCCTCTGAATGGGGGAAGGGGAATAAACTACTGCCGCACATCTCTGGTGGCGACTTATTTCCTTGACCAAAAAAAAAAAAACATCGTCCATGTTGGATGAAACACCCCCCCCCCCCCCCCACTGCTCCAAGACCAGCAAGTGACAATTGTCTAGCTTTCTCCCCCCTCCCATCCCAATCAACATCCTCACAAGACTCTAATGTTATTCACACCAATGTATGTAAATGTGTAAGGGTGCGGCAAGGAATATTCCAGTCAGTCAATTCCTGCCTGAAACCAGGGGACAATAGTGCATTCAGCTGCACAGTAAATGGAAAGACTACACATACAGGGAAGGGACAAGACAAATTACTATCAGGGGATGAGGGGGATTGTGGGTTTTGGAACCAGAAACTGGTTCCCTTTGGGGTTTGTTCACACGCGGTTTTTTTACGTATTTTTTCGAAGTGTTTCCGCTCCCAAAATAGCATAAAAAAACTCCAAAAAAACCCCCCGATTCTTTTTCCAAGTTTCCCTAGTAAAAAAATTTTGTTCACACAAGGTTTTCACACGCGCTTTACAATAATAGATTTTTATTGAAGCCCTTTTTCCAAATTTTTAACAAGAGGCCAAGAACAGTTACATATGAATGCGAGGGAATTATTCAAAGGGCAAAAAATGAAGCAGGTATTTGAAAAAGGAACAAAAAGGGGTCTTTCCCTGACAACCATTGTCCCCAAACAAATTGGGCCAAAGCTGTTAAAAGGGTTTCTCCTACTTTGGTTTATCTTGCCTCACCCTTTTTTTTGATTTTACTTTTGAATTCGGGGGCGTGCAAAGGTTCTCTGGGGCTGGAAAGAACCGGGGTCTTGGCTTACAACCAGGGGGAGCCATCAGGAGAGATCAAACAGTCTGTACTATAGCAACCCGAGGAGCTAATGCAGCCCATAAAATGGGGATATCTGGGAAAGGTCGGACATTGTTAAGGGACACATATTTAAAGTGACTTTTTTTGCAGTTCTTTAACAAAAAAGCATTCCTTGTAGTGAGACAACCCCTTTAATTTTGTTTTTTCCTTTACACGTACTTTATTGCTTCTTTTTAATTTGGGTTTTTTTTGGGGTCGAAAAAGAAGCTGATCATTATGAAGCATTTTCAATATTGAGTCATTTGAGAGATAAAAAAAAAATCGTTCAAAACCTCGGTGCATTTTTGACCGTTTTCGCCCTGGTTATTAATTTTGTATAGGTTGTCAGAAAAAGCGCTGTGAAACCTCATCCAAAACTGCGGCGCAGTTTTGGAAGAGTTTCTTGGCACTCTTTGCCCTGGATATTAATTTTGCATAGGAGAACAGTGTTTTCATTCAAAATCGTACCAAGAAACATCTAAAACCTCTTCTGAAGAAGCGCATTTCAGATGAGGTTTTGATGCTGCTTTGGACGCTGAAAAAATCAAGTGTCCAAACAGCATCCAAATAAGCTGTGTGAACATAAGGCTTGTCCCCACAGCAAGGTTATTGGTCGTTTTTTTTTTTAGATGGGTTTTTCCCAAAAAGAAAAGTAAGGGGGGCCTTCAACCGGCTTATTCTGGGACGGGAAACCAGCCGTACTGCGCGCCGATCTGCGCTGCGTACAGCGGGAATCTGTCCCCGTCATTACGGGAATCCCCATTCTCATAGGAAACGGGGATTCATCTCTTCTCCCGCTGGGGAATAACCGAGGGGGGAGAAAGTGACACACTTATTACGGGGGTGAATGAGGCTATGGGGCCGGGTAGCTAGCAATTGCGGGGGCGAAATCCTCCCCCAATTACATCGGTTTAAAATGGGTGAAACTAGCCCTAACCATCCCCTAGACTTTTTATTGAAAAAACCGCACAGAGCCCCACTGCACGGGTTTTCCGCTGATTTTTAAAACGCCAGTGGGGCCACAAAACTTAAAACATGCTCGGTTAACAGACAGAAAATTAACATTGAAGTCAATGAAAACTGAGCAGAAAGTGAGTGGTTTTTGGGTGCTTTTCAGAAAAAAAAATGCATTTGTACTCGGTACACTCTTCTGCTTGAAAAAAACAACCAAAAACCTGGACAAAAGCGGTTAAAAAAACTACTAAAAAAAAAAAAAAACGGTTTGGAATGGAGGTTTTTGCTGAGGTCAAAACCGACGATTTTTTTTCCTTTGCCCTGTGACATACCCTTGGGTCGTTTACGCGGTGTATTGTGGGCGCATGTATGCACCACAATACGCCAGGTTCTAGGGGGTTGTTCCATGGGTTATTTAGCTGCAAAATTTTCCCCGCGTGCATTTTTTCCGAGGTGCTTTATACACGCGAAATGCGCACTGCAATTACAGTAACCATAGGGTCATAAATTATTGTCGGTTTTTCAGACTTTTTGGGGTTTTCAAACCCCATAGACTTAAATAGAAAACCCGTGGAGCAGCCCCCCACTGCACGGTTTTCCTTTGGGGACTTTTTTTTTTTACAGTGGGGGTTCAAAAAAAAAATTAGAAAAACTTAGAACCTGTTCATTCTTCCGCCCCCTTTTTTGGGCAAAACATGAACTGTGGGGGCAAAGGGGGGGAGGGCGAATCCGCAAACTACGAAAAAAAGAAAAATCCCGGTGGGGGAAATCCAGATGTTTTTGGTCTTTGCCAGGGGAAACGAGTTACTGTAGAGCTTTTCAGAGTGTAACAAGCTTTTGTTTTAGCAACGGAGAAGGTTTGTGGGTGACTACATACGCTTTGCTTTGCAGCAACCTTTTTTTTTTTTTTTATAACGTGGAGGGCACTTTTTTGGCTGCCGTCCCCCCTCAGACTGGGGTTTAAAATTTTGATTTCTTTTTGAGCACCTATAATGTTTACAGATGTTTGCCAAGCACTGTCGACCCTGCATCGGTGGAAGTGTCGCTGCGGCCCCCACCAATCTCGCTGAGGGGTCCCCCAAATTTAAAAAATCTGCTGGGGGTTATGTACTAAAACCACTATAACCCCATTGCTTTTTGTACCCAAAATTCATAAAATTTCATAAAAAAAAACCCCCTAATAAAAAATATTTTTATTGTTTTCCCTAAATACCCCATATTTCCCAACATAAAAACATTTCCGGGAATTCACACTATGCTCCATGGTTAGTGATTCTAATGGGCCTCATTGTTCTTTTAAAACCAGCGTGTTTCAGCCCCCTTTTTTGGCGCAGCATCACCCACTCCTCTCATCCAATGACAATCCCCGTGCGTTCCAAGCCTCGACCGTGATTTACCAACGACCAATAGAAACGGGCAACGTCACCTGGACGGGGGCGGGGCGTCTTCTCCATTATATATACTGTTGCACTCGCCTCCTTACGTTCTGTCTCACATTGCCGGGCGCTTCCATCCTTTCGCGCCAGTTGTTGGAGTCACGTGAGTGGGGTTAGCCAATCCGCTCCCAGCTCCTCCTCTTCACCGACCGTTTAGCTGCGCAGTCAGGCCGCACATCGCGGGGAAATCTGGTTCTTATGGGGGATTCGGTGGGGGTTTTCGGTTATTTGCTCGTCCTGGGTAAGCTTGCTTAGTGACGTTTTTGTCCCTTTGTTGGATTCCGAGTGTATCCAGGACCGTCATAAAATGGCTGCCGCCATTTTCTCTTGTGAGGAGCCGGCGCCCTTGTGTTTTGTTTGCCGGTTGTTATCGTCCTTCGCGGGTTATTGCGGTTTTTTTTTTGTAACGTTTTTCTATTTTTAGTTAATTTCACCTTTGTCTATTTCCTATGGTGTCTGTGTAAAATGGCTGCCGGGGCATGAGGCCGCACGGGGTTTCCGCCTCGTGCCGCAGGGGCTTTGTCGCGGAGGAGGCTGTGACTCGTGTGTAACGTACATGTATATGACACGTGTTGCGGCTATTGTGTAAGCTCGCCTCTTAAAGGGACCGCACCCCATTTTTTCTCCCCTCATGGTTACCATAGAGATACTGCGGATCTGATTAGTAGCCATGCAGGTGGTGAGCACTGTGCCATACAGGGATGAGACCTGCAGCCAGTGCTGGGTATTAGGCCGGGTAATCCTAATGTCTCCCTACAGTAGCTACATCCCCCAATAGCAGGGCTTCACCCGCCCTCTACTGGCCACCGGCCTCCCTTTCTTTTGTTTTAGTTTGAGCTCAGGAATCATCTGGGTAATGGGGGGGAAAAATCGCTGTTCATTAAGCACCCACCCCATGGGGATGTCTGGGGGGGATATTGAGGGGGAACCTTGCTCATGTGTGTAATGCACCCACCCCATCGTTGCATAGGGGGATATTGAGAGGGAAAAATTCTTTATATGTGTAATGCCCCCAACCCATGGGATATCTAGGGGAAATTTTGGGGGGGAAAATTGCTTTTAAAACTTGATTTTCCCTAACTCCCTACATCTAATGGGTATCTGTACATAAAAGCCCCCCACCGGGGTATGAGGAACCTCACTTATATATGTGAAAATTTTGTCTAGGGGGTTTGTTGGTGGGGAGAACTCGCTCATGTTTTGCCCCCACCCTATGGGATGTCTGGGGGGGAAGGTTCCCCTGGTTTCACATATGGCTCCCAAAACCCCCCCACATCTAAAAGGTATCGTGTTTCAAAAACCCCCCACTGGGGGTGTCCGGGGTATGAGGAACCTCGCTCATATACATGTTATGCCCCCCAACCCAAGGGATGTCTAAGAGGATATTGAGGAGGAAGCCTTATGTATGATTCCCTAATCTATTATATCTAATGTGGTCTATACATGTAACGCGGGGCCCCACCTCCCCCACTGGGGGTGTCTGGGGTATGAGGAGCCTCGCTCACTTGTTGGGAAGGAGGGCCTGGGTTATGTGTACGGTCAAGGTTTCCCTCTCAGTATACACCATGGTGTGGGGGCAGTACATGTCTATGGACAAGGTTGGGCGTACCCTGATGAAAAGCCTCCACAGTACATGTCAGGGGGGTTTTCTTCACTAATGGTAAGTGCGTCCCGGGAGGGGTACAAAACCAACGTCTTGTTTGCCTGGCACCTGAAGCTCGCGCTGCACCGAAGCCACCTTCGAGATGTTTCCTGGTGAACGCTTTGCTGCCAGACAAAGAGCAGATACGTTGGCTTTGTGTGCTGCACATGTTGGGCCTTATGTATGAACACAGTCTAGCAGTGGGACTGTTTGCCTATAGCAACCAATCGGTGCTCATAGTAACCAATCAGAGCCCAGCTTTTATTTTTTCAGTGCTATGAAATGAAACATGAGCTTACTGGTGCAAGGGGAACGTCCTCCGGCCATAACTTTCCAAAAAGGCCCTGGTGTGAACTCGGGGGAAAGTGTAAGGGCCGAATTGGGGCACCCGGAGGAGACAAAACCCGACGTGGGCCCGCCCCATGAGGGCAACAGTCTATACAAGGGCTGCTCTTGCTCTATTTCCCAGTGTTGTGCATACCACAGGATAGCCGTGGGCTTCATCTCCCAAAAAGCCTCTGAAATGCCCCAGTGGAATTATGTGTGTGTGTGTATATATATATTCCCTTGTAAAACAGTGTAGTTCACACATGAGATGTTTGGGTGCTGAGTGTTATGTCAACTCTTGGTGCGGTTCCAGTGCAAAACCCCTATAGAAAAAAAGGGGAAAGGCTTCAAAACCTGGGCACTTTTTTCCGGCAGAGCTTTGTGCTCTTGGACACCAGGAAACAAGAAAACTAAAGCAGTGTGAGCTCTTTAGACATAGACCTTTCTTGGTGGCATGAAGCCCCTGGCTGTCTGGATACATCTATTGGGACTTCTGGTGTGTACTCACAAGAGCACAGAGGGGTGCTGCCACCTGGGGAGTGAGGTCCCATTGCTTTTGCGGGGAGCCGGAATTCTCGGGACCCTTGTTTGCTTTTTTGCCCTTGATAAATTGGCGGGACGGACAATTTACTTTGTCTAGAACGGGGGCCCCCAAACTACAGCCCGGGGGCCCGCTGCGGCCGCCGAGGTTTTTTTCCCCGGCCCGCCGCTGCCCCTGCAGCCCCGGGCCGGTGGCACGGCAGAGCGCAGTCTTTGAGTTCTGTGGCTCTTAAGTGGCCCCGCGCCCAGCTGCCTCAATACTTGTAAACGGCCACGACCTCCCCATTTATGGAAGGTGCCGTGGGCGGTAAAGGGTAATATGAAAACCACTCGGCCAGGCGAAGCTTCGGGGGGCGGCATGCAGGCCAAAGGAGGTGCCTGAGGACGGACACTTACAAAATTGGGAGGTGCCTGTGGGTGGCAGAGGGTGGACACTGTGCAATGTATACGCAGAATCCCCCCCGCCCTCTGCCACTCAGACACCGCCCATAATTTAATGTCCCCCTCAGGCACTCCCTCGCTAAATTGTCCCCACCCCGCCGATCTTTTGGGCCTAAGTCAATACCGTAGTACCGACTTAGGCCCTTAGCGGTCGGTGTGGTGGGGGGAACAAAGTATGTGCACCCGCCGGGGGAAACATACAGACGATGCTTTGCGGAGGGGGGGCTCTGCCCAGAGTCTTGTGGGCGCGGAAGGATGCGCCTCACGACCCCACGCAGGGGCAGCGTGAGCGTCTCAGCTGCCCCGGGGCCCCTGGTGACGCCCCAACGCCGCCCAAAGAAGAACCCCGGGAGCGCGATAGCGGCGGAGCCGGTAAGTGAGTGATGTCATTTTTTTATTTTTAAATTATCTGCGGGGGGGGGGCCCAATTCTCCCTAGGGGGAGATTTTTTTTGTGGGGGGGGGGGGGCCCTAATTTTTTAAACCTACTTTCGGGGGGGGTTTTTTTTGGGGGGCCCTAATTTCAATAATAAATTGGGTATCACTGTAAATTGTATGACCAACAAAGTAAAATTTTTTTTTTAAAAACTATATTCCCGGCCCCCCGATGGTTGAGGGACGTGAACTGGCCCCGGTTAAAAAGTTTGGGGCCCCCTGCTTAAACATTGGTGCATTGAAACAGTTGTGCTCTGCACCACCCCACTTGAATTCTGGAGGAGCTGCTCCATCCTAATTGATAGGAACCAACCTTTGCTCTTGAAGCGGATCAGCAGTAGCTGGTAGCTTCTACCTAATCCCTGCTCAGAGGTTGGTTTCTATCACTTAGGATGGGAAGCTCCTCCACAAAGTAAGCGGGGTGGTGCAGACCACAATGGAGGTAGGGCTGCAGTGGTTCAGTGTGGAGCTGTGATACCTGGTTGCTGTTGGCTGTACAGGTCCTGACTATATTCATGCCTGCAGCTCCTCCCAGTCCTGTTCCACATGAGCCAGTCCCCACCCCCCCCCCCCCCCCCCCCCCCCCCCCCCCAACCGCCCCCCAGTCTGGTAATGCCAGGAGGCGGAGGCTTTGTTACTTGTAGGGCTTGGGTGGTTCTTGGTGTGATGTGTGTGCATACAGTTGTCATGGCAGATTCTGGCTGTAGTCCTGGGTCGGATGTTGGAGGAGTTGTTGGTGTCTGGCCTAGTATTAATCAAAATTTATTTTTATTAAATTGAGTTTGTGGTGTCCCCTGGTTGTTACATGGTCCCCAGTGAGTGTTGCCCCCAAATGGCGTTGCAAGCTCCCTGCACGGGTTTTTTTTTTTCCACCAACCAAACTGAACATAACAAAAATATACCAACCCTGTCCCCGTGACTTTTCCATTCTCACCTGTATTAGGTTGGATCTAGATGCAGGGTATATTGTCGGCAGCGCCTTTCACCTTGTAGGTGGGGGGATTGTTAACGCCAAATTGACAACACATTGGGTATGAACCTGTAGCTTGTCCTACAATCCCTGCAGTGTGTCTACTTGTGGATGGAGCATTGTCTGAATGTCCCAGCTTTGGCTGCAGAGGTTTTCCACATATCAGCCACCAGTGGCTGTTACCATGTGTGTGATCTGCTCCTGTCACGACATGTGGGAGCAGTTTCAGGTTTTGCATGTTTCTAGTTGCTGCAGCTGCCCGGCTCCCCTGTTAGGAGCTGAATGTCTTCCCCTTGTCCTCTATAAATGCATTGGTCCGGTATGCCTTTAAATTTCACGGGGTATTATTTTCGGTTTATGTTCACACTGGCAACGACGTGGAGCTCTTGAGGTCACAGCAGCTTTGCAATCTGTTGTGCTGGCTGTCTCGCTTCTGTGGTATACCGCTCACCGTTGGCTTTCAGAATGAACATGGTCCCTTTTTATTTTGCCTGTGACTATGGTGTAGGGCTAGTATTCCCAAAAACATGCACGGTTACTGAAAACAGTCACTTGGTGGAAATGAATCTGAGTCTCCCCCCTTGGTGTAGCATAATGGGGGAGTTCTTACCTCTTAGACTTTGATACCTGATCTGTAGCATATGCTGTGAATGGCTAATAGAAGCCAGTGCCACCGCTAAGGTATAGATAATGCTCCATTGTTTGGCTGCCCACGGAAGGACTTTTTTTTTTTTTTTTTTTAAAGTGGTTTTCTTTATCCGACTTGTGATTTGTCCTATAAGTAATAAATTGATTAAGGTAATTGTCAGCAAGTTTTTGTTTTTTTACAAATTAAAATCATGCATCAGTATCTGGTTTTGACTGAACTTCTGTATATGATTATGGGGGTGGCCATCTTGCCTAAACTGCTTTTATCAGCACTTAGATGCTTTACTGCAGCTTCATGGACACAGGAGCAGACCCATTGTCTTCTATAGGAGATTTTTCTGCGCTCTGACGTGGGAAGAAGTCAGTGTGTGGGGAGGGAGAGCTGTGACATCTCCTATTGTGACTGGTGGATCCTGTGTTCTCTAGACACATTGAGGTCACCTTTCAGTGTAATCCTGCCTGTGCTGATAATGAGGAGACTGCTAAAGTTTCCTCTAGATAACAGAAATTGTCAACTATTGAGGCCTAGTGTCCGAAGTGAGAACTGCAGAGTTTGAGATGTGAATGTGATATTGAGAAAATGTACGGTTTTTGGCAGTGTTTAACTTAAAAACATGCATAACATAAAGCCCCTTTTTTGATTATCTGTGGCTTTTTTGTATCTTCCTGTGCTCACATTTAGAATCTTTTTGTTTTACTTTGCAGATCTGCTCACTACCTGAAAAGGATCATTTTTATCTTGACTAATTCTCATCTGCAAAGACAGCAGCCATGGTGAGTAGTGATGTGTGGCAGTGATTCAGGGCTGTAAGGGTCTCTAAGATCTGGCCTAACTTGTTCCCTGCTTCTTCCAGCGTCCCATGCGCATCGTCCTGAATGATGACCGCCATGTAATGGCCAAGCACTCTGTGGTGTATCCCACACAAGAGGAGCTGGAGGCTGTCCAGAACATGGTGTCTCACACAGAGAGGGCACTGAAAGCTGTGTCCGACTGGATCGATCAGCAAGAAAAGGTCAACACTGGCGAATCTGCCCACCCTGACGCTGAAGTTGCAGAGGAAACAAATGAAGAGGGCAAGGAAGGGTAAGTGCTTCTATAGTGTGGGTACTTCTTTGCCCTGATTGTGGCAGAGAGGAGAAAGCAGAGGCCAAGCATCTGTTATGACACTAAGGCCTCGTTCACACGGCTTATTTGGGCACGGATTGGCGCCATACTCCGTGCCGGATTTGTGCTTCAGTACGGCGCCAATCCGTCCCTGTCATTACGGTAATCCACTGCTCTCATAGAGAACAGTGGATTCCGTCGCTCCTCCCCGCTCGGCAAATCCGCCAGGCGGGGAGAAAGTGACATGCACATTATTTCCCGCGCGGACGCACCGTAAACAATATATTGTCGATGGGGCCAGGAGCGGCGCCCCCGCCGCGCTCCGGTCCCGCCCCTTATTCACGGCGGATTTGTGAGCTCAATACGGCTCACAAATCCGTCGGGAATAAGCCGTGTGAACACGGCCTAAGTGAATTCACTCTATTTCCCTCCCCTCACAGTAACAACGAAACGAAATCTGGTGAGAACTCTACAAGGACTCTCCGTGGCGTGATGAGGGTTGGACTCGTTGCCAAAGGACTTCTCTTGAAGGGGGATCTGGATTTGGAACTGGTTCTTCTATGCAAGGACAAGCCCACCATCTCTCTCCTGAAGAAAGTGGCCGACAACCTTGTCGTACAGTTTGCCGTAAGCAGCTACTTCTCTGTTCTTGAATACATAAGGCCTTTCTTTAGAGTAAGCTGAACTGTGCTTTATTGATTTTTTTTTTTTTTCCTTTCCTTCTAGTCTGTTTCTGAGGAGAAATATGACGTGGTGCCCAATATCCGTGAAGCAACCATCGTCATTAAGAACACAAAGGAGCCACAGCTGACTCTAAACATCCGTCTTACGTCCACTCTGGTCCGCGAGGAGGTGGAGAAGTTGAGCGCCGGAGGTACGGATGGTAAAGAAATGGCTATAACCACACTTATCCCTCCCCTTTCCTATCTCGTGAATCTATCCCCCTCTCCCTTCACCTCTCCAGACTCCTTTTAATGTTATAGCCCTCCACATAATCAGTTTTTGCTGCACTTGAATGTTTGATTTATAACCTATAACAGCATCGGCTGACCAGTCTATATACTGTAATACTCCCCCCTTTTCTTGGGCCTTGCTGTCATGTGTTGTAAGTTAGTAGTGCCCTCTGGATATTAGTCTCTTGTGTACAGAGTGACTGAGTCCTGCTTTAATGTTTCCTATGTAGGCTCAGTGGACACTGTATTCAATCATAGTCAAGGATGTATTTTTAGTTATTTTTGCATGTTCTGTACATGGGCTGTGTGTGTTGCAGCAAGAGGATCTGAAGCCATCCCTTTATACAAGGGCGACTGCTCAGCATGTTTAATTCCAGAAAGCGACTGTTTTGGGTAGACCGGCTCCACCATCGATCCTCTCCGAGGACTCTCCCAGTAAATGGGTTTGTCTTCTCTAAAACCCTGGTCTAAGACATGGTCTTGCTGCAGCACAGACCGGCTCATACATGTTGTGCTTCTGATATTTATTGCTATATGGTTCTGACAATTGATCACATGAAGACTTCTAGTTTGTCGATTTTTAGGGACGCTGGACCTTTGACCAACAGGACTCTCTCTGTCATGGGCTGTGGCCAGGGCAGTCGAGCTGGGTGGAAGGTTTAGTGCAGTCAGCCCCGTTTGAACCATATGATCTCTTTTTATTTTCTCGGTCTTTCACTCTTTGCTTTAAAGCAGCATTCTGACATTGTGTAGGGTTTTTCTGTGCTAATGTAAACTTCAATATGACCTGTGATCAATGCAAATTTTTCCTCTTTTTAGAGGTCTGTGACCAAATGTGTTTTCCATCAATTACTTTGTAGTCTCTGATGCAGACTGCTGCTTTACGGCATTAGGCATGTCAGTTTGATAGAATGCAGTATAACCACAGATGCTGTAGGGTAATTGTTTCCTTATTTTTTTTGGGGGGTAGACCTGGGATGTCCGATGTCTTCTGTTAGTGCAGTTTTACTAGGGTCTTATGTAAGCAGTAGTACAGAGAAGCCCCACTGCCCTCTGGAAGCTGCCTCATCCCCTGTCCACCTGACAGACAACCCCTTGGTCAAACCGTGCCTTGTCTTCTTATCCATGAATAGAAACGCTATCAATCAGCGATCCTCCGGACGTTCTGGACAGGCAGAAATGCCTTGCTGCCTTGGCGTCCCTCCGACACGCCAAGTGGTTCCAGGTTTGCATTTTATTATTTCTGTCTTAAAAGTAGTATCTGCCATTCTGTAATTTTATTTTTTTTTCATAATTTTAAAAGCAGCTCACATGTCTTTAGAAGTTTACTT
Source organism: Phyllomedusa bahiana (assembly GCA_025379985.1). Lineage (NCBI taxonomy): Eukaryota > Metazoa > Chordata > Amphibia > Anura > Hylidae > Phyllomedusa > Phyllomedusa bahiana. Next base: position 27,766 of record JAODAL010027766.1, read on the forward strand.
TAAGCAAACACCAGAGCAGTAGCTGTGCTGAAATGGCTCCTGTCACCTTGCAGGCAGCCGCTGACGAGCGCAGTGAGAATACACCTTTCATAAGGAAACATTATGCTTAGATATTAGTTGCTGCTTTGTTTTAAGAGTAATTTTACCCTAACTACACTTTAATTGCTAATGCAACATACAGAAGGCTTATCCTTAAACATAGCTTACATTTACCCTTGACAAAGTAGCACTATATGTCTTTTATTTTTAATTTATTTTATTTTTTTCTGGCTGGTGTTTGTGTCACGTTAAATACTAACTGTTGTTTTCCTTGTCCCAGGCTAGGGCAAATGGGCTTAAATCCTGCGTTATTGTTATCCGTGTACTGAGAGACTTGTGCACCCGTGTTCCAACCTGGGAACCCTTAAGAGGATGGGTAGGTATCGTGAACTGAATTACTTGTAAATGGCTATGGATACTTGCGCTTAGTGTTTGTGTTCCCTCTCCCTTGTGCTCATTGTCTTCTAAAATAGTCATTTTGACAGTTTACTCTATACTGTGATAGAGGGGAAGTCTGTTAATCACTATAGGGCAGGATGTCTAATCTTCTGATGTGTAATTTAAGTGAAACTCTAAGGCTATGTTCACATGGGCTAACTTCGGCACGCATTTCGTGTCGTATTTGTGCTCTAATACGAGCGAGATGTGTGCCGAAGTTACGGTAGTTCTCATAGAAAACTAGAGATTTGGCCTCTTCCTGGGTGTACAATACGGTCGTATTGTACACCCAGGGAGATAAGTGACACGCCACGAGTAATGAATGTGTGCCGGCCCCTCCGTCGCAGGCGTACGTGCCGATGAGCACCACTCCCAAACACCCGGTGTATGCTGTGTGAACATAGCCTAACTCTATAAGGGTTGATATTTAGGGTTAATATATCAGAGCTCAGCTCCTCTCAATCACATCCTGCTCTGAGAAAGTAGCACACACCACTTAAGTTTTACTTTAAGGCCTCGTTCACACAGCTTAATTGGGCGCTGATTTCAGCTGTATTTGCGCTGCAGTACATTTGAAATCCGTCAGTCATTACGGTAATCCACAGTTCATAGAGAAAACAATGGATTCCATCTCTCCTCCCCGCTCGGCGAGTCTGCCGTGGGGGGGGAGAGAAAGTGACAGGCACATTATTTACGGCGTGTACACGCCGTAAATAATGAATGTCTGGGGCTGGCGGGCAGCTCCCCCGACGTGCCCCCGCTGCATGGCTGCCGACGTAATTGCAGGGCGAAATCCGTCCCCGCAATTACGTTGGCAATAAGCTGTGTGAACCTTGCCTAAGCAATTTTGATATAAGTGGTCTCAAAACAAATCTTAATTTTTGTATTCAAAAACTTGTACAGTATTGACTGTTGCATATAGTTGATATATCATCTGTGTACTTTGGGGCTTTCACGCCAGATGTAACCGCAACCAAATGCTAGCACATAGGAGGTGGTTTAGTAATGGTTTATTTTGCTTGACGATAAGTGCAATCATATTGGTCCATTATCCTCAGCATGATTCACGCTGTGCTAATGAGGCTTATTCAAAAGGGACATATAGTCTGTCCTCTGTCACACACGTTTTTGTAGCATATGATTACTACACTTATTGTGTTGACACAGGCACAGTCATGCTGTGTGCAGGCTGGAGGGTGTTGACTTTTGGGCCTCCTCTATGAAAACTGTCTAGGTCTAAAACTTTCTTGCCCATAGCAGCCAATCAGAGTGCCCCCTCATTTTTCCTGAGAACTATGTGAAATGAAAGGGGCACTCTGGTTGCTATGGGCAACAAAATGCATTTTAGACCTAGACAGTCTTCATACATGTGGCCCCATGTTTGTAGCATCCCCTATTCAGGCTTAATACTTTGCAGTGCAGCTTTATCCATATAAAGGACTGAGGGAGCTTACGGGGCAGCCTTTAAATGAGTGCTTTTATAACTCTTGTTTCTATCCCTTCAGCCTCTTGAGTTGCTTTGTGAGAAGGCGATTGGAACGGCGAACCGCCCCATGGCAGCAGGTGAAGCCTTCAGGAGAGTCCTTGAATGCCTTAGCTCTGGAATCTTAATGCCAGGTTGGTGACACTTCCCTCCCCCTTTCCCACATTATCTTGTGACTGCAGCATGGTGTAGTTGCAGGGCTGTCTGCAGGTTGTCTTCATAGACTGATTCTGTCCACAGATGGTCCCGGCTTGCATGATCCCTGTGAAAAAGAAGCTACAGATGCACTCTCACACCTAGAGAGACAGCAGCGGGAGGATATAACCCACAGCGCTCAGGTATGAGGACGAGAACCAGTTTTACGGCTTTTTGCGTGATAGGTTATTAGGCCTCATTTATATAAACTGTTTTACAGCAAAATTTTGGTCATAGCAACAAATTGGCGCACAGCTTTCCTCTTTCTAGAGGAGTTGAAAGCTGAGCTCTGATTGCTATGGGTAAAAGTCCCATCTACCCTGTAAAACAGTTTATATAAATGAGGCCCGTTGTCTCTAATGGCCATAGGGGAAGGTGACTGAGGGCTTGGCGCATGGTTTTTAGTTGCTAGTGTTTCCGTACTTTGTCTTCTGTGTAAGCTGCGTGCTATTAATGTGTGTTTACCGGTTTCTTGCACTGCAGCATGCGCTCAGACTCGCGGCTTTTGGTCAACTACACAAAGTTCTGGGGATGGACTCTCTACCCACAAAGATACCCAAAAGGACACAACCAGAGCCATCCATTGACTATACAGGTATGTGTCTGGCTTCCTTGGACTAGAGTCATGTTGATTTGCTCTGTTTGGATGCAAAAAACGTACAGGCCTTTCATATGGTGTTTTATGCTATTGGTTCTGCCTGAGCTAACTAGAGTCACTCTAATGTCCACTTTATTATGACTGTGTGTCCTATCTTTGGCTTTACAGTTCAGATTCCTCCCAGCACCACTTACGTAATACCAGCCCTGAAACGACCCATGGAGGAGGACGGAGAGGACAAATCGCCAAGTAAGAAGAAAAAGAAGATTACGAAGAAAGGTATTTGAGCGGTGTCAGGCAGGGTGCTACTAGCGCTTCAAAACCATTCATGCCTCCTTGGAGCTAAAGCTTTTTGAAGCGAGTATTTCCCTAGTGTTCAGACAGTCCAGACCGCACTTGCTTCCTTGTTGAGGACAGCACAAACTAGTGTCAGACCTGCTGTGTCCCTTCTGTAAGATGCTGTAGTTTTAGAGCATTTAAAGGGGTTGTCTCGCTACAATGATTGGGTTTTTATTTAAAGATCTTTAAAAAACAAGCAGCTTTGCAATATATGTTCATTACAAATGTCCTACTGATTTTGAGCTAGCCCTGTTAGTATTACTACATCAGCTTCTCAAATCTATATCTTACTGGCTGTCAGGTCTGAATGACTCATCACCTTTGAAGACAGGTCCTAGCAGAGAGCCCCTCCCGCACAGAATGCTTCTGTAGTGGAGGGAGTGGGGAGGGAGGACACTGGCGACAGTCTCAATGCAGCCTGGATGAAACCTGATTGTACCGGCTTCCTCCTGCTCGCTACACAGATGGATGTGACAGCAGTGACCCTGTCTGTTACTATAATCATATGTCTTTGGAACTGTGACTATACTAATACTATACAGATCAGGGGGCATGTGAATACTTTATGTTCTCCTGTATTAGTGAGACATCCTGAGTATAGTAACACTGCCCTTGTTGTTGCTGGAGATGTGGAGACTTGTAAGCTAAGCAGGGGATATAGGAACACTTGCATCCTCTCTGCTCTGTTATTAGCACACCACTTCACATTCCTCTCTACACTCATAGATCAGCCCTCTCCTGTAACAGACCTAGGCAGGCACACACAGGGTGAACTCTGAGAGCAAACCCCCCCCCCCCCTGTATAGAAGTTACGTAGCTGCCTGTGTGCTGATGGGAGGGGGGAGAGGGAGCAGAAGAGACAGACCAAGAAGCACGCCCCTCAGTTCAACTTACCAGGGACACTGACAGGCTGAAAGCTCGTAATGAGACAACTCCTTTAATGCTCAAATCTTATTCATGAGCAGGTGTTAGCCCTGCCCACCAAAGGATAGCCCCCCCCACATAGTTGTTCACATGGTTCTACTTAATCAAGGTAACAGGTTTATCAGTTGGTGGGCAGGGCTAGCCTCGGGTGGGCAGAGTATGCAAAAATGAATGTCTCTATATGGGCATGTTCACACGACTGGTTTGAACGCGGTTATGGCCGCAGGTTCCGACACGGTTTTCGCGGCCAAAACCCTGTTCAAATCACGCCCAGTTTATTAACATAGTTTCCTATGGGCAACCGCATTAATATTCACACACCGCAGCCTTGCCACACAACATGAACTCTCCTGGCAATTCTTGACAGGGAGTCCTCAGCATGGCGTTGCCACAGCTGGCAGCAGGGCCCCCCCCCTCCTCCCAACCTAACTTTGCATGGGGGGGCAAACTCTTGCCACAAGCCGCGCCCACAACACAAACCTGCGTCGGGAGACGCGAGGTTAGGACGCGAGAACTGCGGCCAAACCTGTCGTGTGGACAAGGCCTATGACTCCTGGCTGAAAACTGCAGATTTGAGCATTAAATACTCAAAACTCCAGCATCTTACAGAATAAGGGACACAGTGCTGGAAACAGCAGGTCTGAATCAGGGTGGAATCTTGCAGCAGGCTTACAAATGAATATGTAAGCTGCCACTCTACATACATGGGATTGGTTGCGCTTGTCTTTTGGGGCCCGAGTCCTTTTTTTTTATAAAAAAAATAAAATAAAAATTGCTGATACTTGATATTGCATATACACCAACTGCTAGATGTTGGGATGTCTTGAAGAAAAGCGGCCATTTGTTTAAAGGTTACCCAAGCGTGGCATATTCAATCTTGTATGAATGCATCAAATTCATGTCATGGGAACTGATGCTGTTAAAATAGATGTCAACGGCATTAGACCATATTTGGGACCAGACCTGCAGGCTGCCACAGATGAGCAGAGAAGGAATGATCTGTGGATCACCAGGCCTCCCATTTTGCACAAGGGCAGTGCAGTGGTCACATACACTGAAGTGGCTTCAGCGATGTGCTCGGCTAGCCCATCAGTGTTTGTGGCAAACCTAGTGTAGGTTGTAGCTTGGCATGTGGCCATATGTGCACTTGGGCTTTAGCAAGTAGGAGCTGAGGTAAAACTCTGATTCCTCACAGATGAGAAGAGTGAGCCCCCACAAGCCATGAATGCCCTGATGAAACTCAACCAGCTGAAACCAGGTCTCCAGTACAAACTGATATCCCAGACCGGACCGGTCCATGCTCCCGTCTTCACCATGTCCGTGGAAGTGGATGACAAGAGCTTTGAGGCCTCAGGACCTTCCAAGAAAACGGCTAAGCTTCATGTTGCTGTTAAGGTAGGTGCTATGTGGTGCCTCATACTGAGGGGGTTTCTACCCTCGCTAGGTGAGGAAGGTAATTGATCCTGGTTTAACTTCAGGTGTTGCAAGACATGGGGCTGCCTACTGGGATTGAAGAAAAGGAGGAAACTGCTGTGGAGACTGAGCAGAAACCAGTCATCCAGACACACGCTCAGAACGACTCTGCACAGGGGGATAACACTTCCTCTACGGACCAAGCAGAGGTAACTTGTTTTTTTTTTTTTTTTTTTCTTCTTTGATAACTGTCAAGACCACTGTTATTTTGGATACTGAGTGGCTTGTGCTTTTAGGGTGCAAAACAGCAAGGACCTATCCTCACCAAGCACGGAAAGAATCCAGTCATGGAGCTTAATGAGAAGAGGCGTGGACTGAAGTACGAGCTTATATCCGAGACAGGTGGCAGCCACGACAAGAGATTTGTCATGGAGGTAAATATAGTATGAGGCTTAAAGGGAATTCTTGTCTTTAATTTAAGACACTGGTACATATTTTCCTTGGCTAGTTTTGTTCTGATTCTTAATTGTATAGGATTATGAGGGTAGCCATCTTGCCTGAGCTACTTTTAGATGCTTTATGGACATAGCAGCCTGTGAACATTGACTTTGATAGTTTTCTAGGCAAGCTCTGACCTGAGAAGAAGTCAGTGTGCAGGGAGGAGAGGGAGCGGTGACATGGCTTATTGATCCTGTTATCTACATTGGTGTCACCTATCGGTGTAATCCTGCCTGTGCTGATAATGAGGAGGCTGCTGAATCTCTCTACAGAGCAGGAAATTTGCCGACAAAATTTGGTAAAGTAACTGCAGGGGTAGAATAGAATATATTCAGACTAATTGGCTATAAGTGAGAGTCAGGGATTTAGATTATATATATATATATATCTCTTGTGATATGGAATATTAAAAACCTAATCAAAAAGTGTTTAACACAACATATCAGGCGATCAGTTACTGTATGAAGACTCATTCCCTTTGAGGAGGCAGCTTTTCACCTAGGGCTTCATAGAGGTCTCATTGCTCATAGGGCATGCCTATTTTCATAGCACAGGTTTGTATTGGGAGACCCATAGACTTGCAGCAGAGATCTAAAACTCTTCTAAGTAAATAGGCTGCACAGAGGGAAAAATAATTCTTACAGGGCCCAATCCTTTCGACATCAATATAATATCCCTCCCCAGGTCATTGGCACATGCAGGTATGCAAATTTATCTTTATATATTCTTATGGGACTAGACAACTACTGCTGATACATGTAGTACAAGACTGTAATGCAATGTTTAGTACTTGTCAAGCAATGCCACGGGGCAAGTTCTAACATGATCCTTCTTTTAAAGGTTGAAGTCGATAATGCGAAATTCCAAGGATCTGGATCCAACAAGAAGGTTGCTAAGGCCTATGCTGCTCTGGCTGCTTTAGAAAAACTTTTCCCTGATTATATTACATACGCAGAAGCTCCCAAGAAGAAGCGGCCCCCAATGATGCCCCGGGGTGGTCCTAGAGGAGGAAAGGTAAGATGTGGTCTTTGTTGAGGCTGTGTATATGGGGTTTGGTCATAGCTTCTCCTTATTAAAGCTGCCCATTCTCAACAGCATAACCAGGGATTTGGGATGATGTACAGTGAAGTCCCACCACCCCAAGGCATGCGGGGTCGTGGCAGGGGAGGCATGAATCGCGGCAGAGGAAGGGGCCGCGGCTATGGAGGCAATCACGGTTACATGAATTCAGGTAATGTTGCAACTGCTACAAATGTTAGCTTCTGCTTTGGGTGGGGAGCAAGATATTTCAAGTCTAAACACTGGTTCCATTTCTAAAATCTTTAGGTGGTTACGGTGGCTATGGCGGAAACTACAACTATCAAACTTCTGCAACAGCCGGATACAGTAAGTGTTGTGTATAGCTGTAAACTCAAATCTAGCCCAAAAAAATAAGGCCCTGAAGGATCTGCTTCAGCACAGGCTCAATTGTTTTTGCAAAATCTGACTTTACCTACATGTCCAGTGGCTGGCTAGGATGCTCCGGGTTTTATTATCTCTAGGCTTTTTTTTTTTTTTTTTTTTCCAGCTCATCTAGGAAAAATGTATTGGTGCCTGTAGCAGACCTTCCTTATTTTCAGCATTGTTCTGTGAGGGCTACAGACCTTACAAATTGCCTGGACCTTACACTTATTTCTTTAACCGATGGAAGCTGTCTTTTTTGTTTGTGCTACTCCCCTCTGCCAAAACTATATCCGAGCCTCTCGTTTAAGAGGGCAGGAATCCTTCTGGACAGGCCACTTCTGTCATGTCATTGAGAACCAAAGCTGTTTTGTCCTGAAAGTAGACATGTTACTGCACTTTATTACATCCATTGTTTAGCACTACGTTCCTTTAAACCTCAGTCTCCCTTTGCATATCAAAGGTGGAACCTTAGTGTGACCGAATATGCAATGGTAAACTGGTTTTAAAGGTAAACTGGCTGAAGTAAGCTGCTTTCACTGTGAACTGTTTGACATACATTGACAGGAGCTTCTGAGTGTGGAGGTTCACGTGGTTGCAGACATGGGAATGACCATCTTGGGAACAGGTTGTGGCTTCTCGGTGCAGAATGTGGCTTCTCTGCAAAAGAACCATGTGAACCTCAACAGACAAAGCTTCTGTCACTGTATCCGTGTCTTACCAATGCTACAAAAATCATCTAAAGAGCAGCTTATGTGTTGGTTTGTATTTTAAAGGGAACCCGTAGGGTGGCTTATGCTGCCCTGTGAGTGCAGGATAAGAGAAGCTGAACTGTGATATTTAGGGTTATGGTTTTGAAAAGGCTTTCTGAGAAAATGCTCATTGGAAGAGTCCTCTCATAGGAATCTCATCAAAATTGTAGAGGTGGTACTAGCACTGAACAGAGGTGGTCTAATCTATGGAGTTCATACAGCCAAGTGGCACTCTATAGTGAGACAACCCCTCTTATTCCACCCACATGTACTGACTGACACTTGGCTTTCTTTGCATCTGAACACAGAACAGTGTCGCTACATGTGGGTGGGGTAGGCAGAAAGTTCACTTTCTGTTTTATAATCATTCTGCCTCTTGCTCAGAAATCCTACTCTGACCTATATATCACAGAGCTCGGCTCTTCTCCCTCTCTCATACTGATCTCTGATGGGGTCATATAAACCACCTGACGTTCCCTTTTAAAGTCTGCCCTCCGCCTTCATACTTTTGAAGCAGTCCTTCCATCTTGCTGAATTGGGTTTGACTTCACCAGAATGGGCAAGTCCTGCTGGGTTACTCCGGTCACTTGCTGGTCTTGCCGTTTCTTGGTGGTGGATCCTAGGCCGCATCGTATTAGGTGCAGCTGGCATGACTGCTTCTCTGGCTTGTGGGTACAGGGTTTACTGCAATGAGCAGACATTTATATGGTAATAATGTGCGTTAATTCTGTCAGACATTTTTACATTTCTCTGCTTTGGTTTAACAGTGTGAGAAACCTCTCCTCACGCTCCCAAGTTGAGTATAGACAAAACTCCTCCCATCCCCTGTCACCATCTGGAGGAGCCCCCACATGAGACTTTTCTTTCCTTGTGGGGAGACAGGAGCAGAGAAATCTAAAACCAAATTTTTAGCACATAAACTATCTTTGGCACAATGGCCGATCTACAGAGGATTCTAATTTTATTTCTCTCTGCTGTCTCCCCCTTTTTGTAGGTGACTTTTTCACAGACTGCTACGGTTATCATGATTTTGCATCTGCTTAGACCATCTATAGCGTATTGCACCCACCCTCTCAAAACCCACAAACCAGCTCTTTACTCCTGACTGTCTTGAGCTCCACAAGATGAAAGCTCTGCTGTTTTTGTTTTTTTTCCCCCCACATGCATATTTTTTGGGACTGTTCACTTCAAGCTTACAGACCATAGCCTGCGACATTGTTTAAAAATGTGCAATTTTGAGCCTTACTTGAGAATTTTTGTCACACATGGAACTTGCTTTTATTCAAGTCGGCGGTTGAAGTGTCATTTGGCCAGTATTCTCTTGCACCATCATGATCGGATGTTGCCCCGTAATTACTGGAGACTACCCCCTCCCCTTCCCCAACCAGGGCAAATTTTAATTTTGTGTCTTTCCTTTTCTACTTTAGTGGTTTTTATTGTCCAGAATCTGCTATTTTTTAATTTTGCGTGTTCATAAATGTTTTAATAAATCTTGTACAAACTACTGTGGAAATTGACACTTGTCATTACAATAGAGTTCTGTGTGAGCTCCATTTTATGGGTAACTCATCAACTCCTGTGCTCGTAAATGATCTGAGACGTGTTTATGAACAATAAAATGTGGAACCATCGTTAAGCACTCTTGGAGTGTTCACAAAAATATGCTCTGCATTTGGTAGGTGAGGAGCAGGAGTGTAAGGCATGATCCACGGGCTTAAAAATGGGCCGGTTGTTTCGGTCCTAATTACGCGCCGAAGTGCCACCAATTCGGGCCGAAAACAGCCCATCCATTACGGTAATTCATAAGTTTCCGTCCATAGAGAACTATGGATTATGTCTCCTCTCCCCGCCCGGCGAATCCGCCGGGCGGGGAGATAATTGACATGTGAATGACTAGCGGCGTATACGCGCCGCTGGCAATTCAAGTCTATGGGCTGGCGAAGTGCCGGCCCCCCCGCTCACCCCCCCCCACCTCCCCCCCCCCCGTCCACACGGCGTAATTGCGGGGCGTAATTACGCCCTGCAAATACACCGTGTGAACATAGCCTAAGGGCGCATCCCCCCGGCATAGGACAAATACCGGCTGGTATTAGTCCTGTTTGCGGCCGTCCCCGCGTGAGGGGGGGGGCGGTGGCTTTTCTCCACGACGAGCAGAGAAAAGCCCTTCACATTCAGAAGCAGATTCCGTCCGAAAAACGGTTCTATAATGTTGTGCCGCCGGTGGCAAGACCGCCCGACTGAAAACCTGTGCAGTGGGGACTGCTGCATGGGTTTCCCATAGAGCACAATTGTGCTAATTTTCGGCCGTTTTTTCAGGCGGTCTGAAAAACCACAAACTGACCGAAAACCCGTGCAGTGGGGACATGCCCTAAGGGTATGTTCACACATGCTAACTTTGGCAAGCATGCCGGAATTATGGTAATTCATAGTTCTAGAGAACTATGGATTACACCTTCTCTTCCTGCTCATACAATTATATTGTACACACGGGGAGATGACTGACAGTTACTTGTGGCGAATACGCGCCGCGTGTAATGCATGTCAATGAGGCTGCTGTCGCCGCAGGAGTATGCACTGATCAGCATGACTACTAAATCACCCGGAGTCATTGCGGCCGTACTGCACACACCACAATTAGTGTGCCTAAATGTGTACAGTAGGAGCTTTTGGGTATGTTTTATGGTAGTGGGTCTGCTGAGGACTGATCACTGAGTATTAGGTAAGGGTGCAGGCAATCATTGCACAGCCACTTCGTATGTTTTGCAAAGTTAAAGGGATTTTCCTGTACAAATTACCTGAGTGCGCACTCTGCTATATTCAGAGTATGTATTCTGAATATAGAGTACGCTGAGGGGGGGAGAGGAGGGGGTGGAGAAAAATATACATATTCATACTCTGAATATAGCAGTGCATATACTAGTGCATCTCAAGTTAGAATTGATATTACTAACAAGTCAAATAGAGAAACGCATATATTGTATAGGCTCTGTATCCATTGCAATAAATTTGTGAGCCCTGTAACAGTCCTTGGAGAAGACCTTTCATGGAAAATCAATTCAAAGTTTTTGAGATGCACTAGTATTCTTCATGCACGTTCTGCTAGCTGAGAGCTGATCTGTGCCATACTTCACTTTGTGGGAACATCCTTTTAAACAGTGTTTCAGAGCAAGAGGGAGAGCTTCAGGTTATCCTGAAAGTCAATAGTTGGGTAAGGGTTATGTTCACATGGCTTATTTGGATGCGGTTTTCAGAGCGTTTCCACGTCCAAAACATTCCCCCCACGTTAATTTAATTCCTGTGTAAAGCAGCGTTGTGGTTTACACATGGTTTTTACATGTTTCTTTGGAGGTGCTGAAAAGTGTTATGTAATTTCTTGAAGCACATTTCTGTTTGTGGGGGTTTTTTTTGGGGGGGAATGTTTTTCACCTGCCTATTTGTTTGGGTGAAAAGTGTTGAAAACCGCATCCAAAAATGCACCGAGAAATACCTCTAAGGCCCTGTTCACACGACTGGTTTGGCCGCAGCCAACCCTCGCGTCTCCCGCGCCGCAAATCAACGTCTGGTGCTGACCGTGGTCTTGGCAGGGGTGGGGCGCAGCTTGCAGAGCCGGTTTACCCACATGCAAATTAATAGGCGGCCGCCGCTTTGAGAACTCCCTGTCAAGAATTGACAGTTCTCACACATGCATGGAAAGTCTGCAGTCAGACCCATGGCGTGTGAATATTAATGCGGTTTCCAATAGGAAACCATGTTAAACTAGGTGCGATTTGGCTGTTTTTTTGGCCGCAGAAATGGTGGTTGAACCCACGGCCAAACCAGTTGTGTGAACGGGGCCTAAAACCTCTTTTGAAGTGTTTCAGGTTTTGATGCTGGTTTGGGAGCGGAAATGCTCTGAAAAACACTTCGAAAACAGCGTCCAAATAAGCAGTGTGATCATACCCTAAAGGATCAGTTTAGTGATAACTAAAGAGGATGGTGGTGTACTGATGGCTCTATGGTTCTGTCCTGCCAAATAACCGTTCTGGAGTATCTAGAACTGGTAACTTGTCACTTGTAGAAGGATTACTGATCTGTTTTATAGGTGTTGCCACCAAGGGTTGTTTCCCTGCACTCTTCACACCTCTAACTGGTTACTCCCAGCTGACAAGGTAATTTCTAGGGGGAATAACCAGGAAACTAGATAACATAGAAATCAAAGTTGAAGATGCTTCATGGGGGATAGAAGCACTTAAACCATGTCCCCATGGCAGTTTTTTTTTTTTTTTTTTTCAGCTGGTTCTTGGTTTTGCAAACTGGCTGAAACTTTTAGGCCTCGTTCACACGGCTTATTTTGCCGCGGATTGGCGCTGTACTCCACGCCGGATTTGCGCTGCAGTACGGCGCCAATCCGTCAGTAATTGCGGTAATCCACTGCTCTCATAGAGAACAGTGGATTCTGTTGCTCCTCCCCACTCGGACTCCACCGCGGGGGAGAAAGTGACATGAACATTATATACGGCGCGTACTCGCCGTAAACAATGCATTGTCTATGGGGTCGGGGAGCGGCGCCCACGCCGCACTCCGGCCCCGTCCCGCCCCTTATTCACGCCGGATTTGTGGGCGCAATCCGGCTCACAAATCCGTCGGGAATAAGCCGTGTGAACACTGCCTTAGGGTGCTTTCACATGGTGCGGTTTTTGGATGCGTTTTTTGTGCAGGAAGGCACAACAATGAATGCTATACATTATTGCACAAAACGCACCAAAACTGCACTGTGAAAGCACCCTTACACAGACCTTAATTGAAAATCCGTGCATTTTCTGCCCGGCGGTTTTTTCAGACTGCCGGCGGCCCGAAAAACAGAGCGTTCATTCTTCTGTCCGGTTTTTGGATGGAATATGAACAGGTGTATGTGAAGGGGGATGACTTTTCACTGCAAACAGAAAAGTTGTCCCCTGGCGGCCATGTGCACCGCATAAAAACGGGACAATTTTGTCCTGTGCTGTGTAAACGGCCCCTTACAGAGATGGCACGCACAGGTCCTCTTTAACCCCTTAACGACCTTGGGCATATGAGTACTTCCCAGGGCCGCTAAGGGGCTTTGCAGGGGGGTCGTTCCGCTAATCGCCGCTCACACCCGGCAGTAACAGCGCCGGCGGCTGGCTCCGCCCGCTGGCGCTGTTTTACCCATCAGGCGCCGCGGCAAAGATGGCTGCGCCGATCCAATCACCGGGCATTGTGGTGGGGAGCCTTGTGAAGGCTCCGTCACTTACCCTGGCCGGTTTGCCCCACTTCCGTCCGCAGACAGGAAGTGGGAAAACCGCCATCTTTGTACACCCTAATGTATTGCCAATGCAATGCATCAGGTTGTATTAACAATCACACCACCTAGTGGTCAAGTACCACAGGTGGCCTCAATGTTACAGTAAAAAAAATAAAGTTTAAAGTACAAAAAAAGTATTAAGTTCAAATCACCCCTTCCCCATTTTACAAATAAAATCATTAAAATAATAGTTACACATTTGGTATCGCCGTGTCCGAAAGTCCGATCTATAAACATATAACATTTATCCTGTACGCTGAACAACGTAGAAGAAAAAAAATTCCAAACGGCAAAATTGCGTGTTTGGTCATTTTACGTCACTCAAAAAATGGAATAAAAATGATCAAAATAGTCACATGCATTCCAAACTGCTAGCGATAAAAAGTACACTTCAGCCCGCAAAAAATGCCCCCTCACTGATGTCCATAGGTGTTAGTACAAAAAAGTTATTGGTCGCACAAAATGGCGCCGTGGCGCAAATTTTAAAAATAGAATGTTTGGAATTTTTACGGTACCAAAACATAACGGAAACCCTACATGTTTGGCGGATGCGTAACAACCTGAAGAATACAGATAACACATTATAGTTACCGAAGATTGAACGCCGTAAAAGCAAAACCCTCACAAACATGGCGAAAATACTTTTTTTTTTTATTTATTTTTTTTTCACAATTTGTCCCACTTGGAATTTTTTTGCGGTTTCCCAGTATATTCTATAGTATAGTGAATAACACCATTAGAAAGTACATCTTTTCCCGCAAAATAAAAGCCCTCATAGGTGGAAAAATAAAGTTATGGCTTTCAGAAGGCGAGGAGGGAAAAACGAACGTGTCACCCAAAAAACACCTGGTCCTTAAGGGGTTAAAGGTGTATTTCTAGTAGTGTTCAGTGCTGCTGCAGGTCAAACGATCACCTCCCCACTCTTTTTGGAAAGTTCTCCATCTAGCTGAGCAGGTGTCTTCAGCTCTATTCAGAGGTCCTGTAGAAATGAATGGTGGGGCAGCACCTTCCTCTTTCTGGTAAGCACTGCTTGGACCACCCTTTTAAAGGGGTTTCACCCCAGTGCTGTATTTGCTGGGTGCTGCTGTCTCTCATACACTGCACCCAGATGAGAGAATTCCTGTTATCCTCATGGAGCACACCTCCAGGGAGTGGCAGTATGGAGGGAGGACACTAACAGCTAGTCTCTCACTATTTCACAGCTAAAAACTAGAATAGCAACTTTTATTTTTTTTAATAGCTTTGCTAATTGTCTGCCTTCACTTATCTATCACGTATGCTTTTAAGGGCTATATGGAGCACACAGCAACTTGACACTCCACTTGTTTAGGAAAAACCCTGATAAAACTGGGTCCTATGTAGTGTGGTAGCTCACTTAGGGAGTCACTGTATGGGTTGAGTCCTCCTGCCCTTCATCTAGCTCCTGACTGTAGTACCAGCACCAGCCAGGAGATGCAGCCTGTGGCAGGCTCAGTGCCTATTTAGGTTGGGGTGTTGTCTGTAAGTATATATCTTTTTATTTACTATGAACCTACCTGGTCCATTAAAATGACTAGTAAAATAGCAGCTGGCTACCAATGATTTTTATCTCCTGGTCTAAGGCTTTGTAACCATGAACAAACTTCCTCTTTACAGGCCAGTTCTACAGCAATGGGGGTGGCTCTGGTGGTAATGCTGGTGGTGGAGGTGCCGGCTCTGGTGGCTACAGCTCATATTACCAAGGGGAAAGCTACTCTGCACCAGCTCCCCCTAAACCCTTTGTGAAGAAGCCACCAGCTCCACAGCAGCAACAGTCGCAGCCACCACCACCTCAGCAGCCGGCGGTACCAGCACCGCAGCATTCAGGTGCCCCGCCCAAGCAGTCGTATAACCAAGGCTACCAGTCGCACCAGGCACCTTCTCAGCAAGGCTACAACCAGAACCAGTATGGCAACTATGGACCACCACAGAAGCAGAAGGGAGGCTACAACCAAGGCTCTCAGGGAACTGCTGGTGGCGGCAGCAGCTCTTATTCCTCTTACTCAAACTCTTACAGTGGTGGAGCCGCCTCAGGTAAGACTTCTAGAGGCTAAATTTGGTGCTGGTGTCTGGGGTGGAGAACAGTATTGTGCAGTAGATGGTTAAATGCATGGGTGTTACAGCTTCTGAATGAGCATGCTAGACTAGGCAAGGGTTGAAAGGGTTATACAGATTGGAGCAAGTGGCATGGCAGCCGTTCAGATAAGGGGTCCGTTATTAGGCAGCCTATTGAGGCTCCTGCTACTGGTTGTGGGTGGTTTTACAGCAGGGATGGACACTTAAGCTCTGCTATTCCAAATTGAGCCTCTTAGGGCATGTAAACACGACTGATTTGGCCGCGGGTTCCGACGCGGTTCCCGCGGCCAAATCGTGCCTAGTTTATTAACCTGGTTTCCTATGGGAAACCGTGTTAATATTCACGCGCCGTGGGTTTGGCCGTGGCTTCGGGGCCGCGGCCAAACCCGCGCTTATGGAGAACTCTCCTATCAATTCTTGACAGGGAGTGCTCTGCACGGTGCTGCTGCGGGCATCACTGTAGGTGGTGCGCGGCACGGTTTGCCCCCTGCTAGTGCCCCCTGGACGAGGGTTTGGCAAAAACCCGCAGCCAAAACCACCATGTGAACAGGGCCTTAGAGGGACATTAGTAATGGAAGAATATGAACAGCAGGGCATGAAGCTACATAGCTCCAAAGGGTTGAAGTTTGTAGGAAGCAAGCTCCTGTGCTGTTAACTTGGAAGCTTATGTAAACAAGCAGGAGTTAAGGGTGAACTCAAAGGAAGCAAAATCAGGACAGCAATGTATTTGGTAATTATTTACCATTTCCTACATGTTTAAAGCTAATTCATGTGGTGAAAGAACCCCCTCTCCATTAATGACGTTTCCCTTCTCTCTTCACAGGTTATACAGGTGGTGATGGCTCTGGTGGTAGAGGAGGTGGCAATTCGTACTCTGCTCCAAGCACTGGTGGCTACAACGCAGGAACAAACTATGGTGCCAATAATTCTTCATACCAAGGTAAGTTTTATTTAATCTCTTTACTGGTGGCTATTTGTGTTTTTTTTCTTTTTTCTTTTTTTGTCTCCATCACTGAGGGAGCTGACCACAGCATCAATGCAAATAACATATTGCTATGTAAAGTCCCCATGTTAGGTTTGGGTCCAATTGAACAGAGTCTGGGCACTTTGGTACAGGTCAGCCTGAAATGGTTTTAGTAAAAGGGGTTGTCTCAAAACTTTTATTCGTCCTGTTTTTTGGTTTCATTTTTAATTCAGGGGGTTTAGGGGTTTACCTGCTGCAGTAAACCCGGTCTGAGCCATCGCAACCAGTGCTGGCACCCTTCGAGATTGAAAAGGTCTATTTAGCAACCTGAGGAGCTGATCAGCCCTAAAAGGGGGGGTATATAGGAAAAATGGGACATGTTAATGGAAAAATTGCAAAGTGACTTGTTTTTGCAAGATTTTTAAAATAAAAATCCTTGTAGCAAGACAACCCCTTTAACTTGCCTGTCCACTCGACCCATCCGATTTTGAGTTGGGTTGGAAATGTGTGGACTGGGGTAATTAAATTAAGCCCTGCAAACCAGTTAAAGACCGGAACCACAGCTTAGGGTTGCAATTTGGGGACTATTTGGGAAACGCGGGTTTGGGGTAAAAAATAATGGGGGGGGCAGGACATCTGAAAGCGCTTTTCAAAAAAAATTTCAAGGGAAAATTTAAACCAGACGGGGGACAAAATTAGAAACCCTACAACCAAACCCAAAAGCTTTTTTTTTTATATTACTGCTTTTTTTCTTTACTCGAGGGCCCTGTTGGGTAACAGCATTTGGCCTACAGAATTGAGGCCTTTTGGCAGAAATTTAAATGGGGCCCCAAAAAAAAACAGCAAGTTTGAAATTTTGTTCCGTTTTTAATGCATAATTTGAGGGCCAAATTTCCTGTGTGGGACTTCGGGAGTTTGTCTGAGGGGGCTCTAACTATGTTTCTTATCTATTTAGGATACACACAGTCTGGCTACAATCAAGGTCCCGGGCAGAACTACAGCGCTCCCAGCTCCTATCAACAACCCCAAGGAGGGCCTGAAACTATGGCGGAATGCGACACGAAAATAACTACCAAAAAAAGATAGACTCTCATTTCCCCATACTCCCCCCCCCTGCCCCCCCCCCCCCCCCCCCCACCCGTTCCTAATTCTGTGAAGTGACTTAACAAGCTTTATGTATTTTAATGCGTTAGTGTTTTCAACTTCATGTTGCATTTTGTTTTTTTGGTTCCTGTTTTATTTGTGGATTTTATTTTTTAAACTTTGGATGGTCAAAAGGGTTTTTGGTATATCTCGTTTCAATTCAGGCGTCATCTGGAGTGACCCGAAACATGGTTAAAATAATAAAAAAAAAAAATTAAAAAATGTAAAACTAGTTTTCAAGTCATCGTTTTTTTTTATTAGGGAAATGTCTTTACTGCATCACTAACCCGGTTTAAAAAAAAAAAAATAAGGCTGCACTTTAGACAAGTGGTTGTCAGCTGCTGTGACAGCACAACTCCCAGCAACCTGTCCGGTTTTCATGGTATGCAGAGGTGTCACTCTACAGCAGGGTATCCTAGCAGAGGAACCATCGTTTTATACCTTCAAGTGAATATCGTCATTTGAGATTTAGTTGGTGTTGGGACCATTCTGGGAACCTTATAACTATTTTGATTAGATTTGAGTGTTCTCCCACAGCTATATAATAGCTATATGCTAGCTATGCATATAATAAAGCAGGGAGAGCTGAGCAGATCAAGTTGTGACCTCCTCCCCCTCACAAAAATGATTCATTTTAACTTTATTTTTTGTCAAAGGTGGTCTGATCAATGACTGACAGCTTTCCTTGTATGAGGGCATTAGAGAGCGTGAATCAGGAAAGACCCTTTTTTGAATTTTTAAATTGACCACTTGACAGTAAGAGCCTATGAAGTGGGCTCCAATGCATAGTGGGCCCCCACAGGTTGGGGGATTCAGGCGTTTGTTTTTGGGGAAGCAAATTTCTGCCTGTCTAAAAAAATGAGAAAACCGTTCTATGCAAAAGCCCCTTTTACCAATGCAGGCTTCCCTCTCCTTGTTGGTTTTTTATTACTTTCGCCTTCGGCTTTTTGGGCAAAATTAAAGGGATAAAAAAAATTGGAAGTCCCATTTCCCCCCCCCCCCTTTTTTTTTTTTTTTTTTTTTTTTTTTTTTTCCCTATTTTTAAATAGAAGAAAATTCTTTGGGGTTGGTTCAAAAGGGGGTAATTTTAGCACATTTTAAAGGGATGTTTGTGCTCTAAACGACGAGTGTGCCCAAAAAAATTAAGAGAATTGTATTACGCCCCTAAAAACCCTCTAAATATATCTATTGTACGTCCAGGGAGGGAAGGTTTGTCAATTTTTTGCGGCAAATCTGTCAAGGGGGGGTGGGAGTACGTGGATTTGCGCGATCCCAAAGCACCCGGCGTAAATTGGGCCCCTACTTACATGCCGCAATTTTTAAAAACCTTTTTGAACATGCCTTAATTGGGGCTGCGCCCGATTTTTTAAAAAGGAATTCATCCAGCACGGAATACTGATAGCAAGTTTCAAATGCCAGTCATGGGTGTGGTTTATTCTAACTCCAGAAAAATTTTAATCCCGTGTCAACACAGTGAAAACTACACTTTAGTCTGCAAAAACGGAGACTGCACTTGAGTTTATAGGTGGTAAATTATTGCTCACAGAAAATGGCACCACAACACAAATTTAGAGTGTTTTAATTATACTTTTTAAAAGTACTAAAACGGAACAAAACCAACATGTTTGATTTCCACCGGAATCGTACCGACCTACAGAGCACAGAGAATTATCAATTATACAGGAGAGTGAACCCAAAAAAACCCAAAAACCCTGGCAACCGGGTAGTGTTTTTCCCCCCCCACCAGCTTTATTTTTGCAGGAACATACCTTAATGTCCCTTTGACGACCTAAAATTGTACTGGGGAAACCCTAAAAAACCTGTCAAATGTCCAGATGGAAAAAATAAGTTCTCTTTGAAGATGGGGAGAAAAAAAGGTACGTTCACACAACAAACGTGTGGTATATTTAGGGCGTAATTGCGCTTCAAGCTGGGGCCACAAAAACAGAAAAAATTAAGCCCTATGGAGTCTATAAGACGTTTCCTGGTACACCCCAAAAAGTGCCCTTCCCCTCGGGCTTTTATGGCAGGGAAAGTGAGAAGTTGCAATGTTAAAAGTTCACGCTGGCCAGAGTCCTTTAAAACCACCCGGTACGTGCTGCAATCGTGAAATGCTGCCTAAAAACACTTTTTTAAGTTGTGCAACCTCTGAAGAATTTAGAGCTGAAAGCATGGAAATCCTCTTGGGAAAAGAATAAGTAATTACACTATATACAAATTTAAAATAACAGTTCCCAATGCTAAATAAATCAGGAATTGGATGTAAATTTTTTTAAGGGGTTTTTCACAAAGGGTTTTTAAAGGCATCTTGAGCTTTCTCTAACTGCTTCCAAGCCAGGGCGCATGTCTACTCCCAGTAGGTGTCTTCCCTCATTGAGGGGTGGTTACCTCATCATAATCCCTTCTCCCTCCTCAGTCCTCATTTTGTATAACCAGGGGAAAGTAGAGGTGGTCACAGTTCTGCAGACCTCCCGCAGTGGTCAGTTCTCATGCATGCAGAGCTGTCATCTCCTTCCGCCAGCTCCTTGTAACCAGATCACCTGCATTGCTGTAAACGGTTATACCTACAGCCACCTAATGTTACAGAATGTGACATTTTGTATAGCGGAGTGTGTTATAGGGGTGGGGTGAATTAATCTAACATTTTCATCCCTTTTAAGCTGTCGTCAGAGTGGAGCAAGGGGGGTTAGTTTCCCCCACTAGGGAGAGTGAGAGAGGGGGCATTGGACACAGCAAAGGGGGTTTATGCGTCCCCCCGGCTGCGTGAACACACAATTAGAAAACTGCTATACTAAATGATTTAGGTTTTGCAAAACATTAAAAAAAATGCTTATTTTTTACTGTCCCAAAAACATTCAGATATGATCTTTGGTGAGAAAACCCCTTCCCAACATGAAAGAAGATGCGTTCCGCAAAAGGATGTAGCATAGTCCCCGGCATCGTGCGGGGAGGTGCACGTCGTGCATGGGACCCGGGTAATTACCGCTGGCCCCTGCCACGTTCCCCCCCCCACGGCCGAGTGAGCAGGCCGCAGGGTTTAACACCTTTAATCCCCTTTTTAAATTAAAATCGTCGAAAACCAGGAGGGGGAGCCCCTCCTGCCTGTCCTCGGGTGTGCTGCACACTTACCCGACAGTTGGGGGAAAAGGGAAATCACTTTCCCGGGGTTGTCTGTGAGTACAAGCCCCCCAATGCATTGTGGGCATGGTGCTGCAGTTGTCATGGGGACCAGTCAAGCAGAATTTTTGTTCACCCGCCGTTAAAGCAACAAAATTGTTACTAATCCCCTATTGGGAAAATTAAAAAAAAAAAAAAAAAAGTCTAAAAAATTTTTAAGTAAACCAAACTAAAATAAAAAGTCATTCCCCTTTTCCCCTTTACAAACCCAAAAAAATAAATCCCCTTTATTTGGTTCCCAGTGCTAAGCCTGTCCTAAAAATGTCATATTAAAAACCCCATACTTTAAAACACTTAAAAAAAAAAAAAAAAAATTAAACAAAAAGAATAGCATTTTTTTTTCTCATCCTGCAGCTAAAATGGAAAAAAAGGACAAAAAAAAAAATATAAACACCAAATTTGTACCAATTAAAAAAAGCTCATCCCACCCCCAAAAAAAAAAGGTGTCCCCCCTATCCAACGCTTCTCCCTCTCCGGGGCCCGCAAGAGGGGAGCGGCGGGGCACTCCAGGGCGCCTCTTTGCCCCTGACCGGGGCACTTACCGCACAAGGCCAGCAGCCTTGCAGAACACTCCGCTGCAGGGGACCCCACCAGTAGGAGGGGGGCTCAGGGCTGAGGCGGCACCTGTTAAAAACAACCCCGGGGCGGGTCGCGATGGGAAAGGGCGGCGGAGAAACCCGCGAACTCTCGCGACGCGCGACCCACGTGACCGGGCCACGGGGAGCAGGGGACGCGCCTTCCCGGGAAAGCGGTACAGAATCGGGCTCGTCTCACAGCTGCAACGAGAAGAGACAGTGCGGGGCCCCCCGGGGAAAAAAAGGGAAAACTTCCCCCCAAGGCCGCAGGGTTTCCACCGCTACCCTGCGCGGCAGGAGATCTGGGGTGCTGGGGCCCTTCCCCCATCGGAGGGGATGCGGCAGCTGGAGGAGTCTTTGCCCGCTACCCCGACCGTGGGGGATTTCAAAAGGGCAGGAATTCCCCAGATGTGGGGGAGTTTATTCTTTTTTTTCCCTAAAACCCCGATAACAAACGGGCCCCGGGAACCCCCCGAAGGACCCCCGCTCAAAAACCCTACCCGGGTACCCTCACGAGGCTTTATCAGCCTTAAGCTTCCCTGGGGGGAATACTTAAAAACCCCCAGGGGCCATGCTAAAGGGCAGCCAGTGTTGCCTCCCAAAAACCGTCCCCCCCCCGCAAAAAAGAAAAAAATGTGGGCCCCCAAAAAAAAAAGGCCCAAAAAAAAACCTCCGACCAAAACCATGTGATCCCCGGGGGGTCCCCCGTCCCCCCCTTTTCCCCTGGCCGGAGGCTATGCTCGCCCTTCAAGGGCAACCGGAGTTACGGGGTTGCTTGCTCTTAAAACCCGTTAAAAGTGACTTAACAGCTATGGGGGTAGGGGCTGAGGACGGGGCCCGGCGGGCCGGACCCCCCATTTTGGTCAAAAACAGATGTCACCCAGCTTCAAAACCTAGTACAGGAGCTCAGCACTTTAAAAGTCTTTCCCAAAATTCCATAGCAGATCAAAAAGGCCCCTCTTTTACAAACCCCGAGATCTCTCCATCAAAATTTGCTTTGTTTAAAGTGGATGATTTTTGAAAACCAGAAACAGGCAAAACCAACCCCGGGTACGGGGGGTGCCTGAAAACGGTTAAAAAACCCAAAAGGGCCCCGCCACGGACTTTTTCTAAACTTTTTAACTCGTACTGGGCAATAGGTGGAAGCGCATTTAAATTGATTTTGGGGGGGCCCGGGCCCTTTTACCCGCCAGCCTTGACTAAATTAACCCCCCCGTTGTGAACTTTTCCCTATACATTACTATTCCGGTTTAAAAAGGCGATAAAGAAAAAGCAAGGCTTTCCCCTAACTTGTGCGGGTGGCGCGGGAAAATAAACCCTCTTTCCTTACCTCCTAGGCGCCCCCCCGAAGGCTCAGATCCCGGGGCTCAAAAATTTGCTATCAGTTTTGCAAAACCCGCAACATACCTTTTAGTTTGGGGATTCCCGTTCGCCCTCCAGGTGCGCCCGGTGAAAGATATATGACCCACCGCCTTTTTCGGTGGGTCTTCCCGGGTTCTTTAAAAGGGGCGTTGACCTCCCCAAAAAATTTCCTTTCCCCGACTGGAAAATCTCTCTTTGTCCCCAAAGGTTTTCCTGCATAATAACTTTAAAAGGGGGCCCCCAAACCCCCCGGGGCCCATTAGGACCCTTCTGTTTGAGGCCCCTTCCCCAGAGACCTCGAAGATTGCCCAGAAAAGGGGGATGGAGGAAGGTTTCTCCTAGAGACTCCAAAGACAGTCTTCCAGTTTTCCCCATTCCCTGAACCGGGGGAAAAGAAGCTTTCGTATGAACTCCAATTTCCCCCTTCTCGGGCCCCCGGTTCCCCCCATAAACTGGGCCCCCTGAGGGCCCGGGAAACCCCGGGGTTTTGAAAATTTGATGGTCCCCCTTTTTTATGATGTCGGGGGTATCATTTTTAACCCCAAGTCCCCCCTTGGGCTTCCCCCCCTCCCATCCCCTTTCCCCTTTCCCCACCCTTTCTTACCCTTTTTCCTCCCCCCCCCCCCTTTTTTTTTTTTTTTTTTTTCCCCTTTCTCTCTTCCCCCTTTCTCTCTCCCCCCCTCTTTCCCCCCCTAAACCCCTTTCGCTCCTTTTTCTAGCACAAAAGCATGCTGGTTTTTTTTAAAGTTTGGGCCCCCCTTTTTTTTTTTTTCTGTATTGTTTTATTCCTTGTTATGCCCTGTCGGATGGTTTAAAGTTGACGGCCCCTTTAAACCCCTGTGGGGCCTAAGGGCCCCTTTTGCTTTTCCTTTGGTCTTTTCCCCCGCTCCCCGTATGGCAACTTTGGGCCCCACTTGGAAAAGGACAGCCTTTTTTGTTTGGCCGTTGTTCGCGCCTTTTGCTGCGGGAACCCTTAAATTGTTTTGGGATTTGGAGACGTTTCTTAAAATCTCCTGCTACCTTTTTAAATTTTTTTCTTTTTGATTTTTTTTTTGGTTCGCTGTTCCCGGTTTACTTTTTGAAAGGGGGGAAAAGGGGGTTGCCGTTACCTTTTCCCCTCAGATCCTTTACCTCGACCGCCTGACAATCAAGAATTTTTCCTCCTTCAAATTTTTAAAAGGGGGTTAACGCCCCGAAAGAGGTTCCCAAATTTTTTACCAATGGGCCCCGGTTGGGGGGGGCCCCATACTGGGGTTTAAAAGAGACCCCTTTTGCAAAAAAATACATCCCCAAATTTGGGGGACCATTTCTACCCCCCCCTGGTGCCACTGTGCTTCTAGGGGGAAAAAAAAAAGGGTTTTTTTAGCGGGGCCTTTTTTTTCAAAATTTTGGGCCCCCCGAATTTGGAAGGTTTTGAAAGGATTGCCGGAAAGCCCGAAATTAATTTTTTGAAAAAAGTAAAAATTTTCGGGCCAAACTTCCCCCCAAGGGTAATATTTACCCCCTAACCATGGTCAACGGGGCTTCCTTGCGAAGGCCTTAGATGAGCTGAACGCCTTTGAAACAAGGCCCCTTTATTTTTTGCGGCGATTTTGGGCGGGCCCCTTTAAACCCTTCCCTTGAAAACGTCCCGTTTTGTCGCTTTTCCCGCTTAAAATTTAAAAAAAAATAAAAAAAGCTTTTACCCTGGGGATGCAATTTTTGCAATTTTTATGGCGACCTACGCATAAAAATACGAAAGAAATACACCTTCCTTCTCCCCCTCCCCACCCAAAGGGAAAGTCGCATTGGGCCCATTTTTCCCCGCACCATTCTTTACTTCCAAATTTTAAAAGGGCAAACCCAATTGACCCAAACTTATTGTCTGATTTATGCACCGGTTTCACTTTCGTGCTGCGAGTCCCGGAAAACAAGTCCCCCGCTTTTTGTGGGGGAAATTGAAAAGAGCTCTCCTCAATACGCCCTGTCTTAGCGGAAATTTAAGAAATTCTGTCTAGCAGGGTTTTTGGAAAATCACCCGGGAGAACTGATGCCCCGAAGTTAATGGAACATTGAAATTTCGTCCTTCGAGGCGTTTAAAATCAACACGGCGCTTGGTTAAACGCGGGAGGCGGGAACAAAACTGACAGTATGCTTGCCAGACTGGACCTACGGAAGGCCCCCCCATAAAACCGCTTTTTACAGACTCAAAAGTTTTAGGGGTCTGCTCCAATTTCGCCCTTTATCTTCGGGGGATTTGCTTGGGCCAAAACAACCAAGAGGGACAAAAAGGGTTTTTTGCCCAGCTCACTCTAAAGAATGGAAATTTTTTCCCAGGGGATTTAAAAGCTGGCCCAGGGGGGTGTCGAAAAAGAAAGGGGCCCCACTTTATGTTTTGTTTGTGGATGGGAAAAAAGGTTTATAATGTGTGTCCTTTTTTGTCTCTAAATTTTTAAATTTTTTATTTTGTATGTACCTCACATTTACATATATTATTTTTATACATTTTTGGGGACTTTCCTATATAGTTTTCAGCATGTAAAAGGGTGTAGGTTTTATCTTTTGGGCTTTTAAGGGGTTTTTAAAAAATGGCTGCCGGGAATTAGTTTGTTTTAGATCGTCGTGTAATTTCCCAAAATGGGCCCTAGTCAAAGTTTCACCCTGTTTTTCAAAACATTCCCCGAAGCTGTGAAATTTTGGGCCATAAAATAAGGGGAAAGTGGGCCAATTAACCCCCCCAGGGGCAGCTACGTGTATGCCTTCCCTTTCCCCACTCATTTTCAAAAGGGTATAAAAAGCCACCATTTTTTTGAAAAATTTAAACGGAAAAACACTTTCCCTAGCAAACAAGGAAATGTTGTGGATTTTTTCCCCCGGTGCAACCCTTTTTTTTAATTTTTTTAAGATAATTTTAAACCCCACAAGGACAGGATTAAACCCCCTTTTAAGGGGTACTTTCTATTTCATTCCATTTAATTTTAAAAAAAAGGGCGTGCAAGGTGGTTCACCTTACCTTGGAAAATTTTAGAAAGTTTCCCGGAAATTTTTTTAACGGGGGCTCCCATTTCTCCCGAAAGCTCCCCTTTTCCCCCAAACTCTCTTTGGGTTTGCCCGAATTTCCCTTTTTCCCCTACAGCCCCCCCCAAAATTTGGGAGGGGAAAAAACTGTTTGGCATTGGAGGGGCCCCCTTTTCCCACAAACCCAATTGGGGGGTGCGAAAAGGGCCTCCCGGCGGGTTAAAAGCCCTGGGGCCCCCGAAAAAAGGTTTCATGTCCAAAGTTTACAAAACTATTGGGCACGGTTTTACTAATTCCCCCTTTTTTACTCTTTCCATTTTGGGGTTTTTCCCCCCGGTCTCCCTTCCCCCCCCTTAAACGCTTCCCGCATATTTTTCACTGTAATCCCGAAAAGGGGGGGAAAGGGAACCCCCCCTTTTGCTCTAGGGTTTTTCCCAAAACCAAACTCTCTCCTGAAAAACAGATATAAAAAACCCCTTTTCGGGAAATGCTAGCCCCCGCTTAAACTCAATATTGGGGGGAGTTTAATTTTAAAAGATAGGTCAGGTTTGTCCCTTCCCCGGGGGGCCAGGGGTAACAAACCCTTAAGACATTTTCGATTTCCAATCAAGTGCAAAAAAAAAGGGGGGGTTTTTCCCGTAGTTGCTATCATGGATGCCGAAAAAGGCGTTTGTTTGGGTTTATTGGTCCTTCCCTGCAAAAGGGCCCTGGAAGTTAATTTGGATTGGGGGGCCCCCTTTTGAACAAAGATTATGGTCTCTCTATCAGGGAAACCCAAAGCCCAAATAAAAAATTAATGGCTCGTTGTCCCCCCCCGGTGGGTTACGAAATGGCACCAAAGGGAGGGTTTTCCCCCCTTCGCCATTCTCTATGTGTTTGGTTTTTTGGGAGCACCTCTTG